>VZRJ01005113.1:62434-192959 GCA_013397565.1 Ptilonorhynchus violaceus | reverse complement strand
CAGGGAGGGCAAGGCGAAGAGTGGGACATTTGGAAGAAAATACAGACATTCTGGAAGTAATGTTACTAAGGAAGGAAAGAATAGTTGGATCTTAGTGTCAGTAACCAGGCTGCTTGCTGGTCAATCAGTTCTGCTCCAAAGTTACAATCTCCTATCAGTAAGGGGAATGAGACAACAATGTATAAAAACAATCAATCAGTCTCACAAGATGTGGAAAAATATTCAGCAAATCAAAAAATAACAGCATAAATATAGGAAAAAAAAGCTATCAAAAGAAATACAAAAATAAAAAATAAACAGAAACAATTACATCAATGCAAAAGAAACAGATACCTGTCTTTTATTGTTGTACTCTGAAATCAATGCAAAAATCAGCATCAGGTTTATATTAGAAAGATAATCAATTCAACATCAGCCTATTTATTTGGTTACAGCAAGTTGTTGAACAAATCAAACTTTTAGCTAGTATTTCCTCACAGATTGAAGTCTTCACTTAGACATGAGTGAATTTTGTGTGTTTGCATCACTCTCTTTAATAATCACTTTCACAAAACCATTTTCAAGAAGCTCTTTCCAAATTTCAACAACAGTATGGTTCCTTTGTATTTGGCTCTCTGAATTTGACTTCTTGATTAGTCTAATCTGGCCCTCAGTTTGAACTGATCCAATAGACCAACAGAAAAACAGGAAACTGATGCAAATGAAAAATCCACCCAGAATTAGGAAACAAAAGAAATGAAATTTCCCAATGAAATGCAGTTAACTATAAAAAGGAGATGATTATGAACCAAAATTTCCTAACTGCCTTAAATACAAGCAGAATAAGCATGTAAGAAAGAATTTAGAAAATGCTTCCTACTCTATTTTATTTAAACCAACAGCTAAATTTGTAGCCTTCAAATCCTCAGGAGATTTCCACTTCAAGTTACATGGAAAGCCCCTAAACACTATCCAGTCCTATCCACAAAAGGTTTCAAAGAATGGCCTGTAGCAAAAGACATTGTGAATAAGATGTTACAGTGAAAAAAAAAAAAAGAGGAAAAATAAGAAGAAAGAAAAATGTTTTAGCTTGTAACAATTTTTGTACTTCATTTATAAACTATACCAAGCAGAAATTATCAACTTTAACTGTGATGATCAACAAATCAGTTTATTTCATTAATCTTTTGCTTAAGCTTTGGTATCTCTGTGTTAAGGCATTATTTTTCTTTACTGTTTTACATCAAACCAATAGAATCTTGAAGTAATCTATGAAAGTAACTGTAATTTCACTGGAACAAGCAGGAAGAGTCACTGGAATTACAGAAGAAATATCAGTAGAAAGCCTATTGCATGTGCTCTTTCTTCTCTCAGCCCATGCCATGGCATACACGAGTCAAGAAAGGACTCAGCAAACTGGGTAGGATCAGACATCTGAGCTACAAAGGCTAAGTAGTGTGCAGTCTCAAAACTGAGCAAGTCTGTGTTTCAACTGTTGTTTCCACACAAAGGTCTCAGTTCCCTAAAAACGTTTTGTTTTATACTTTGCAGCTTCTTGGAATACTCAGAAACTCACAAGAAGCACTGGAGTCTCTAATTTCTTGCAGTAATAGCAAGAAAGCATACAGAAAGAGAATTGTGGTCTTTCTTCTGGGCAGAGGCAAAAGCTGGCTGCCTAATACAAGCCTCTGAAGACCTTCAAATCCACCAAAAAGTAATTTCTTTAGGGCAAAGGTTTTGTATTTCCCTAAGTAACATACCTGAAAAATAGCAATGCATGGTTGAGGAAAGAGAATAAGAAACCTCACCTGCAATTTCTTGGAAGATCCAAAGGTTTTAATCAGTTACTGACATTTGGGCAGTAATTTGGGCAAATGCACAAGTTCTTTTGAAGAAGCAGAGCTATATCCAGTAAATTGCTTACAATCTAACAAACAAACACACAGCACTTGGAAATGGAGTTTTACAAGAAAACCAAAATGCACAAATATGCAGTTAACTAAAATAGTCTGTTGCTAAACGACCTACATATACACTAGACTATATGAATTTACCACATTAAATAATCACCACTAAGAAAAAACAGGATTTCCAAATTTGTCACTTTCCCTCTGCTATATGTGTACCGTTATCTTGTGACTCATCCCAATATTTTTAAATAGAAACTTCTTTCAAAAAAGTGAGTGTTTGCATATTTGTCAACAGACTGTCAGCTACCAAAGGCTGCTTCAGGAGTGGAAGCTGCATGTACCACCATAATTACAAGCACATTCCTCACCATCAGCAGTATCTGCAGAAACAAGCATTAACTACAAAAATCATATACAATAATACAGGACTTCATAAACTGAATTACTAAGTCTGAAGCAGATGACAACACCCAACATAATAAGAACACAGGTTTACTAGTAGCGGCCTGAATGCCCTCTGTTCTTGTTAAGTTTCTTTTCTTTGCTCTGCCTGGTTTGAAGTATGTTATTTCCATAATGAAAATGAACGTGTGAACTTTCACCCCTACCACACAAAAAAGGAAATCAAAGCATTATCTATTTATGCACAGAGGGAATTACAATTATTTGAAGGACTAAACGGCAACTAACTGTCAAACTAGCAAATGCTGAAAAGGCTATAGCCTGGGTAGAAAGGGGACACTGCTAGGGGACGGGAGGACAGTCTTCAGAGCTCAGCAACTATCATGTTTACAAAAAAAATATTTATGGATCACGATCAAAACCCTTACAATGTGGGGATAATACCTCCCCTTCGCACTTCCCATGTTGACAGTACTCTAAAAACACAAGGTTCAATTTTCACTTGAAAAATTAACGACAGGTGCATACAAAGAGGTCAGGAAGAGTCAAAAAGAGCATCTTTCCTCTTTTTAAACCTAAATGTGTGTGTGTGCATGCGTATACATGTATATTTATCACACATGCTTTTGAAGGGGGAAAAGTCAATCCAGACTGCCTGAAGGAACACAGCAGGAGCCTTTACTGACACTGATATCCTGCAAGCACTCCAAAATGGATCCTGCTGGCATGGGACCCACTCCCCACCCCAGAGGCAAGAGGCAGCTCAGCAGGTTGGCCGCACAGGCTGCTGGGGCAGGGGCAGCTCCCTTCCCTGCCCCGGAGCCTACCGTCCTGACCGACCCGTGCGGCAACAAGGCCCTGCTCACAGATTTGTCACTCAAACTCTCAAAACTAAAATCCAGGCTTAGGAAAAGCTGAGTGATCCTGATGCACACCGAGGCAAGTTCATGGTTTATAGGTGGGTGATCCTACCATTCAAAAAGGCAAGTCAGTGCTCCTGTGAAGAGCAGGGGTTCACAGCCTCTGCTGGGCTCAGGTCCGAGACTCAGCTACAAATAAGGCACCTGGAGCCCAGGAACAGAATCTCATCCCTGCCAAAAGAGCTCCTCCCTGTTCTAAGCCTCTGTTTAATTAATACCCTTGGTCCTTCATATCTTTCACTTTCCTTCCCCCCCCCCAACCCCAACTCAAGAGTCATTACCACCCTCATAAGGAAATAAAAAAATGGTAATTCTCTATGATAAGAGAGAAACAAAACTCGGATATATTAACTTTAGACATGGAATAGTGTAACTCACACTACTGTAGTACTTAAAAAATACCAATACACTCACCTGTTTGGAAGGCTTTTGTTTTACTATAATTATTGAAACAAACCATTTGATGACTCTCCAGCAAAACATTCCAAAACCAGAAACCTTCTGGGTGAATCAACACTACCACAGTCACTAAGAAATAGCCAGGCATCAAAACAAATCATTTCTCCACAGACATATAGTTTTTCCAGAGACAGGTGTGAAACAACCCCTGTTCTCACCAGACCTATTATTTTTGCTAAGGTGTCATAGATTTTCTCAGTGATGTAGCTACCACAGATTCAAGTTGCCTATTGCCCTTGAGAGATGCAATTAGATGAATCCTCATGCTTATAGTCCCTATGCAGATCAGTTCAGCAACAGTGTTCTTTGACAGCCATCAGGAAATCATGCATGTTTATCACCAACTCTGACAGACACACCACAGGAGCAATAGAGATGAACCCAGGTCCTCCCCAAACTCAATTCCTTCCCATTTCCTGTTCAGGACAGGAATCCAGTCTGTTCAGTCCTATTCAAGTCTCATGATGCAAGTTCTATCTCTTCTTTTAAATGACACCCTTGTTGCTGTCATTCAAGCAATACACCTTTGGGAAGGACCATTCACATCTAAACTTAATATGGAAGTCTATGATGCATATAGAGCATCATTAGCATCAAAAGCACCCCAAGGTGCTGAATCCTGCAAGATAAGGAGAGTTAGAAACAAATTTGCCTTAAGAAAATCTTGACTGAATTTGAGGATTAGGGTGGTTTGTTGGTTTTTTTAATTACCACAGAAAGTACTGGTAACTCCTGGAGGTTCAGCACACTGAACACATTTCAAGAGGGAGAATCCCCTGTGTAATCTTTCAGCTCCAGCTGCTGAGGTCCTACAGAGCTGCCTGATAGGAGACTTTCTTGTTTCACAGTACTGCAGACACGATTAACATTTGCACACTCCCAGCCTCTGTAGCACTGCTGCGCCTTTCTGACACTGATAACTTTTACACCACTCACCTAAATATTCTTTAAATTTGCTATGATAAGTCATTGAGTCGAGACAAAGGATCCTTCTTTTTAAAATTTTGAACCAACCTAGCCAAATATTTCAGGAAGCTATCCATATAAGCAGCCGTTACAAGACAAAATGTAAAATTTTCATATACATTACGAGATGTTTACATTTAATATAAACAATCTGTTTAAAAACATTGAATAATTATTATTTTCATTATCATATTTCATTTCATATCAATATAACTGGACAAAAGTGAAAGGTATAGTTTATTCAATTTAAGGTCTTGGGCTTTACAAATAATTCATCTTACAGCTGTGTGCATTGCAAAAGAAGAGAATACAATGTTTGAGTATCACTTTATCCAGGCCTTGCCTCTGCTGTGAGATTAATGTAAAACTGTACAATCAGTAGTAGGAGAGTTGTAGTGGACAAGAACCATATATAACCATGAACAAGTTAATCAATTTAATATTTCAAAACACTTTTGACTAAGCTGAAGTATAAGATTTCGCATTTTCAAAAAATTATGCTTTTACAAAGAAAAAAGTTAACAAATTTAAGGGAAACAGGAAAAAAGACAAAAAGTGACAAAAAAGTCACCTGTGCAAACTTAATTTCAATCCAATCCTGTCACTGTTTTATGGACAAGTTTTCCACATGTCCATAACCTTTTCAACATCAAATCTGCCTCATTCAACATGTAGGCGCAAGGGTTGTCACTTACTGTTTTGTTTCATTCCAGCTTGTTGTACAACCTTTGTACTAAATATTGATTAAAAAAATTCTTCTAAAGACGTAACAATCAAATGCAATCAATTTTATGATATTCACTACTGTAATGCTAATCTCACAAATATTAATTCCATTTTCACAATACCCCAGATGGCATATCAATAGATTTAAAGAATCCACTAAAATCAATGTAATACAGAAACCAGGGAGGTCAGTTTAAGATGCCTAGGACCCGATTTCTATCATTATTTTATGTGTAGCTTTAATCAACTACAGTCCTCAACACCTGCACAAATCGGTCCCAAGGTATGAAGACAAACAAAATCAGAAATAAATACAACTAGCAATCACTGCTTAGCTTATTGATTCCAACTGCTTATCTACACTGGCCTGGTTTAAAAACTCAGTGTGTTAATAACCTTGGCAAGACATCTGGTAGCATTAAGGAAATGAGTGGTTTAGGAGACTATTTTAGGATTGAGCAGCAAAACTGAGACTCTTCAGCATTCTAGAACAGTATCTGAATGTAAGGATTTGGTGGGTTTTATCTTTTCATCTTGTATTTTGCATAAATAGCCTTTAGTACATCAATTCCAACTGCTGCTAAAAAAAAAAAAAAAAAGAGGATTTGGTTCTGAAGACAAATTTAACTGTATCATTTTTAATTTCACTGTGCTTAAATTTCATTTAAAAAAACCCCCGAAACACTAACAACTCTTTCAGGACTTAACAAGGAATCTTTACTGAAAAGCATCAGTATGTTGCCATCCTTTATGTTAACAAGCTATAGGTCCTAGGTGCAAAGGGATAATACCTATAGAACTGACAGGTAAAAGGCATTAAAAAGTCAATTGCCGCCTTTTTTCATCCAAGGCAAAAAGCTCCACAATACACTTTGAGTTGCTCCTTCTAACCACTCTGCCAATATTTCTCAGCTGTCCTCATGGCAGCTCAATATATCAAAGTGCCCATTTCAGTGACTTCTACACTGGCTCTATTCAGTCAGTAACTTTTGTCCAACTATTCTCAGTTTCTTTCCTAGGACCACATGGAATCTGAACCAATTCTTGTTTTAATCCTCGCTTTTCCATTACACTTCAATGGCAGAACTGAATTGGCTACAGTTCTCCTTGAGTTCAACTGCAACACGTCTGAGTATTCCAAGAACATCACCCCACAATTAGTTTCTTGCTTCCACAACCAATGTTCATCTTCAGATGGGTTAGCAGAACACCCGAAAGAATCAAACAAAAGTCTACTTCCAGCTCTGAACCTCCATCTCTCTGACAATGGCACAAGTGCAATTAGTCAAAGAGCAGATCTGAGAAACTCCAGCACTCTGATTTAGCATGAAGTCTTCATGCTGCATTTGTTACAAGTGCTTAAATATCTTTACTGAGAAGCAAATGTGAAATAAGAACCTCTGTCCTTTTTTTTTTTTTTGCTCCCACCCTACCAGCCTATGTAAGACCAATCCTTGGGAGCTGATAGTGGCATGGACATCTTCATTACCAACCAGGAGGACAGGATAGAGCTTCCAAGCCCAGCAAATCTTCATGGCATTAGAAAATGTCATGTATCACAGTATTAGCAAAGCAGAGTTGCTGGGCAAATAAATACTGGGGGAAAATGCAGCAAATTGCATACTGAAGTGTTCAGTAGATAATATAGAAACGAAGATCAATTTGCAGGAAACTAAAAAGGGATTTAACCCTACATTTCATTTTACATAAAAGTAAACAAATTTCAAGCATACTAAGGCAACTGAGAGCCCATTTTTTTTCCCTGTATAATAAAATCTAGGAAGACAAATAGCAAAAAACTTCTTCAAGTTTTCTCAGAAAGAAAAAAACAAATACAGTATGATTTGCTGAATAAGCACGTAAAATCATCTCAATATAAATTTTGGAGAGTCCTACACTCCCCTGACATATTCTAGTTCATAGTTTATTATGTCACTCAAAATACATAAATTGTAACTACATACACATTCACTTTCTTGCTACAGGTAACATGCAAAGAAATCTTTACTTATTTCACTTACTACATTTTTTCTAGTAAGCAATCAAAAAGCTGACACTTGAAAGGACACAAAAGAAACCGAGAGAAATCCATTGGGTTCCATAGAGAATAAGTGAGTTTGGTGCATCTGTCCTGACAGAGTCATTAAAACACAATTCCAACAGAAACACATTACACTCCAAGTGCAGATGATTTTACTAGTGAGCACTTCATGTAGCATGAAGCCTAGCCATTCACAGAGGAATTCAATGTTCCACCCACTTTGCTCATAAAATTGGGAAAAAATACCCCAAACAAACAAACAAACCAACCCAGTACAACAGTCTCATACTCCTATATATTCCTGAAGAAAAAAAGCCCGTGCATACACCTCATGTTGGCAGAACAAAGCACAGATCAACAACCAGGAGCTCCAGAAACTTGCACCAAAATAGATGGCTCTTACTATACATCCTCCCAAAGACATGAGATTTTCCTGTGGATGCATGGTACAACAAATAAATTGGGATGGTTGGGCACTCACCAGTCTTCTGGTAGACCAGAATGAAGAGAATGTTTTACCACTGCTGACAGAAATAATTAAAGCTGCTTTAACAGACAGTTTATTAATAGAGTTCTCAATCACTCCAATGGAACACTGCAGTTAACAAAAAATTCTCTGCATGGGATGTAAGATCTCTCATCCACACACAGATGTACACCATACTGGCATGGGAAAGCAAATCACATGCACCTGTATTTATATGTGTCATATATAAATACACATAAAGAGATATATATGTGTGTGTGTGTATATATATATACACATATATATGTAAGTATGTGTGTATATCTATATAGTCTATGCATCCGGTAGGGCATGTAAAATATAATCCAAAATCTTTACATTTCAGCATTCTCTTTTATGATAATTATCATGGAGGACTATAAAAGACATAACAAGGCAAAAGAATAGTACTTTATTTATCATGAGACCACTGGATATATTTCCAAAAACACAGGCAAAGCAAGTGTAAGTCAAGGAATAACAAGCATTTATTTTTTGTGCTAGCCAGCAAAGATGATAGATGATTTTGTGCTTGTCCACTTACGGGAAAATGTCCTTTAAATGCCAAAATAATTTAATTTCTTGTACCTAGTCACTATGCCCAAAACTGGTTTTGATCTCTTTGAAGTAATAAATACATTAGAATAGAATGAAAGTTCAAACTAGTCCCTTGTTATATAAATACAGATAGTAGTGGTGTTTTAAATCCTCAAATTCTCCCATTAGAAAAAATAATTCATATTGAATCATATGAAAAAAACCCCTCTGAAACATAGTTCAAGTAAGAGTTAGTAGCAATGGGCTTTATGAATGTTACCCTACACTTACTTTTAGTTTGCACACCCTCTTGGCAAATTTTATCTTAAAACCTATTTTTTATGCAGTGTGTTTGCTGGAGAATTATTTAAAAAAGAAAAGCCTTTCAGACAAAATCTAAATAATTTTTGAGTCAACCAAGGCTAAAAAAATACCCGATGTTCTTGCATGTGAAATATATCTGGATACCTCTTCTTCTGGCAGCTCTAGACCTGTCACACAATAGAAAACTTGGAGGATTTTTTAGAATCTGGGAAATTCACCTGTATGTCATCAACAGAAACTTAAAGTTGATAGGCTTGCTCAGGAGCATGCATGCTGGCCCTGATTTTGGCAAACAAACTGGTAATAACCAGCATCATCACCTACTTTGCCTGCTATATATCATGGCTAAAATATGGCTGCTGGATTTAAAAGTACCAGTCAATGTAAGATACTTCTGACTCACCAGTATCAGCAAAACATGGCATATTGCAAGTAAGAGTTAAAGCAATCCCTGGATATACAGTAGGACAAAGGGAAATCATTTTCCTTGTCATAAAAGGTGAGACTGGTAATAGCATATAATGTACAGTTAAACAACATAAAAGTTGTTTAACTTTTATGAAAAAGATATTTAAATCTCAAAACTGAAAGAACCCACAAAATTATTAATCCCTTCCTCACACCTGAAACCTGGCAACTTCCTTCCCATGTCCCTGTGACACCTCTTCTCAGTGAAAGAAAGCAGTGCAGAAGGTACAATAGCACAAGAGCAGTTGATGGTAATGTAAACCAGACCATTTTGCCTTCCTTTCCTCTTATAGGGGCATAAAGTTAGATCCCTTTCTCTTATCTAATATCCATCACATCTGGATCACATAACTCTCTACCCCGGTTTCTAATGATGTTCATATGGTCCAGAAATCTCAGAAGTTACTGAATTCAAGTGTACTAATGGATAGATGGCCAGGCTTCATTTCCAAGAAAATTTGGGAAAATCTGCAGGAACTGATTTGATGACAGCATTTCATCATTTCCACAAGAAGAAAGTACTAAATGATGGAAAACACCAAACAAACCACCAAAAATAAAAAAAATCAGAGGACAATAATCAGAAGCAAAATACAGTTACAACACGTTGCAGTGACCATTCCTAAATTACACCAGAAGCTATGGACTTGCCTTCTCAGGAGCATTCCATCTAATGAGCTTTAGTGAAATACAAGGCACTTGGGTCCAAAGAAGTTTCACTGGAAATAACAGCCAGGCTAAGAATAGATGGCCTGAATGCTTTTTGTGGTCTTAAAAGCTTTATAAAAACATAAGGACTTCTGTTTTCATCTTTGATCTGCTTTTCTAATAATAAAAAGTTACACTCAAAAACCAAGCCAAAATGATTACAAAATAATACTTAGGCTGTAGGCCCCACTCTGTAGGACAGTGCACCTATAATTCTGCTTGCCTAGCAGACTATGTGGTGATACTCTTCATTTATATAATTATTTACTATTGCCTCACCACAGGATTCCTCCCTTACTCCTTATCTATTTCTGGTTTGTTGGTTTTTGGTTTTTGTTTCTTTCCTGCAGATGAACTAATAAAAGTAGTACATGCACACAGCACTCCAGTCCCCAGCAAAAAGATATAAATAAAAAAAGTTACCTGTTTAAAATGAAAAGTGTAAATAGTACTACCTGAGCAAACAAACAAGGTTGTGGTTTTATTTTGGAAACCAAAACCATTCAATCAAGCTATGAAGTTCAGTGTTTTAATAAATTACCAGAGCTAAGCATAGTATTTTACAGCGAAATTATAAAACCTCAGAGTACAAAGCAACTACTCAGTGCCTAGAAGAAATAGAGGACTACATACTTTCTTTCTTAGGAAATTTCAGTCATTTTCCATTATTGCTGGTTCAGGAGAGACAAGTAGGTATACTCAGATAGATGGATCACTTATCTCATGAAGTAGGGAAATACTCATTTTGGGATTCTTGCACTAAAAAGGTAGGTATTTATTGCAGAGATAACCTTGCACATTTAATGCATACTAATTGAGAAGCAGCAGTAAAACCAATAAGTGCACACAGTTATTCTTCCTTAGGCACAAGAAAGCTGCTTATTGTTCTGACTCATGTTAGCGTGAGATTTTGTTCATGTTACTCAACCATTACATTACTGCTAACTTACCTGTTATATAACAAGAACACCTATTATATAAACATAGTGTTCAAGAGATTACACAACACAAAAAGCAAACCAGCACAAGACCACTTATAAGCACAGCAGTCTTAATGATTTCTAATGCAATGAGAAGTAACCGAGGACTGAAAAGACCTCCCGTTGCAGGATTCTTTCCACTAGAAAACTGAGATCATGCTGAACCCAGTTTATAGCAACAATATCTCAAGAAATTGCTGTACTTTCTTCTTCTAAATGAAATGAAACACTGTTATTTTAATTTTAAAAATTGATGCTTCTCCAGGAAGGTAATAGAGCTTCAGATTTATGCACAAAATTACCTCTTGTCGTAAAACTTTTTTTAACACTTTAACACTTAGTTCAAACAAATATGAAGTTGTCTATGTAAGTACCTGCCCTATGATATAAAAATATAAATGCAAAGGAAAAATTTGTATATTTTTCATAGAAACTACATACAGATACCAAATGTGTAGTTCTGTTAGTTTATCAGCAAGAACATATTCAGTCATTTTAGTATCATCACCACTCCTGACTTTCAGAGACTTACTAAGAATAAAAATATTGACATTGACAACAACATTACCTGGTGTTCATCTACAAACTATTATTTTCAAGATAATTCTCTTCAAATATCAATATATTAATATGCAAAAGACACAAGCAGATTCTTAATGCATTTCTACAGAAGCCATCAAAATTTGCAGCAGAAATATATTTATGATTTAGTGAACAACATCTCTCTGTGTTGGTATAGCTGTAGCTCTGTGTCTTCTGCTAGTGTTGGCATTTAATAGGTGCTGAGAGGACAGTAAACTACTCTGTAAAAAGCCAACAGCCACATAATGACCACACTCAGAACTTTATCTTTCTTGTACACATCTCAGAAGACCTGAGACTCTGTGAGTACAGAACACTGTGCATCAGTGCAGCTGCCATCAGTGTTATTTAGGCATGGGTATAAGTGCCCAGAACTCTGACCTTCATGGTTATGGACAGAAAACATCAGTAATTGTTTCCAGAAAATACCAGATTACCACCAAATATGGTATGTCTCATCAGTCAGTATGTCCTACAAAAGTCTTCTTCTGCTCACATCTAGTGCAGAAAATAGTCCAAAACTAGTGCAAATATTCCACCTGAGACCTCCACAAAGCTGTCTTAAGTCTGTCCTCTTCCCAGCAGAATACTTGAGCTCACATTTTCTAATCATTCTGCAGAGAAGTTTGTTCATTCTCCTGTGTCCTCTGGGTTTGATCTCCATATTAAAAGTAAATATTCACTTAACACTTAGCCCCAACAGTCTGCTAAGGACAGTGCAACAGAAAATCTGCCAGTTGATGTTATTATTTAAAGAGAAGTTTCATTACTTCATATTCAAAAATTGAATGTTTTTTCATTCACTGTATTCTGCCCTATAGCACTACTTTATCACATGTTCCCCTACACTTCCTTTAGTTCATGCT
Source organism: Ptilonorhynchus violaceus (assembly GCA_013397565.1). NCBI lineage: Eukaryota > Metazoa > Chordata > Aves > Passeriformes > Ptilonorhynchidae > Ptilonorhynchus > Ptilonorhynchus violaceus. The sequence goes on along the minus strand of VZRJ01005113.1, from coordinate 180,586 downwards.
CCTGCTCACATCTGTTGGGAATAAAAAGAAAGAAAACTGTTGCTCTACTTCACACATGCGGCCATACACAGTTATCACTGTACATCCAGGATTTGGGGCTGATTTTTGACTATTTGCCTGTATGTGTCTGTTCTTTTGATTTTCTTTTTTTTCCCCATGAATTTGCTTGCTCTTGGTTTCAGTATTTACAAAGTAAGGGAAGAGGGGTTTAGAAGCATGTATCTACTTACTCTGGTACCACCTCTCCTCCCACATATGCTTTTCATTCTCTTGGAACAAATTCTTACTGGCAGAACACACTCTGGATCATCCACTGGACTGCTCCCAGACTTCATTTCCCAAACACCATTTTCAGTCTCAGTGCCCGGAATTTTATGGGACTGACTACTCTATATTAGTTTAAAGTTTGGTTTCTCGAGGCATTACCAGAAATATTACAGGCATCCTTATCTCCTTCCAGCTTTCTTGAGTGATGGACTTATGGTTAACTTCGCTTTCGCCTGCATAACTCCTGTGCCTACAGTCACTCTTCCTCAACAGTTTATAGGATTTGAGCTGGAGCACAGGATTCAAATTAACACTATAAGGCATATAGGAACATTCCACTACAGCATAACAAATCAAATTAATTGCACAGCAGAGAACATTAATTACACTACTATGATTTATTTGCAAATAACTATTTGCTACCCAGACAATTAATTAATTCCAATTAGGAATAATAATAATTCTTATCAGATTTAAGCAATTCCTATATCCTTCATCTCCCAGGCTGCAAAATGAGTTAGTTTCTGTATTTCTCATTCACCAAGGCTCAATAATATTTTATTTTCAGCCTAAAACTCTGTTACAGGGTACTTCATCTCCAGCTACACACAACAGTCTCATTATTTCCAGAGAAAACCACCACACATCCAAATCATTTTAAGACTTTTTGACAGTCTCACCTGATACAGACAGGAATACTCAGAAAGCTTATTTGTTCTGAAGAACTGATCAAGCTTTATACAACACATTATTAGATTCTCAAATTAAAAGACCCTTATAACTCTATACTGACTCATAGCACACTGAAATTGTTGTGAATTAACAACTCTGACAAGCTTCAGTGGAAACTGCAAGTGTTTATAATTTCTCAAGAAACAGACCACTCCTGTAGCAAAGGAGGAAAATTCAACAAAAGGAATTAATCGTGCATGTGACAGTCATGAAACCTGTGGTACCTCAGGAAAAAAGCAGCACCTTGCAAGATGAAAAAAAGTGAATATTTACTAACTTACCCCTTCTGCCTTTTCTTCTGTGTTAGCCAGCATTTCCTGGAGGGCGCGTACTGACAGAGACTGCTCCAGCACAAATGTGCAGATGGACAAATCAGGTGGAACATTCTAGGTAAAAGAGAACCATGCGATGACGTTAGTAATTAGTATTTGCTGAATAGCACTTTCCAGCGCCTCTCTTCTGCCTCACCACCCACGAATCTGAAAGATCTACCATATCTCTGAGGCTATGAAAGCCAGCCGCATACTGGGCTGCAACAATGACATCTTAGCCAGAGAAGGGAAGCAACTCTTCCTCTCCTGCTCAGCATGTACAAGCTGACACCTAGGCTATGAGGTGCCCCCTCAAATAGAAAGAAACTCTCAAAAAAAGAAGAAACCAACGAATTTCATCAAGTTCAGCAGAGGATCACCATGAACTTCAGGGCTAGTGCACTCCCTCTATGTGCCTGCAGAGAGGAGAGAGAGGGATCTTACGGTTCTCTTTAAAAATCTAGTGGGGATTACAGTCTGGAGGCAGACTCTTCTTGGATGTTCTCCTTGAAATGAATAGGAGCAGCAATACAAGTTGTACCAAAGAAAACTGGAGAAGAAAATTGGAAGTAGAAAGGCTCCCAAGCAAAGCAGAGAAAGGTCTGCTTGGACATTAGCACATGGAACATGTGTCTCAGACATTATGCTCAGACTGTGAGGAAAACCAGATTCCGTCTTTAGGCTACTGGTAGTTAGCCAGACCTCATCCTTATTGTGAAGGTCGATGAATTTTCATAGCAGAAATATTAGACACTGAGTATCAAGGCCAAGCCAGCAGCTTCACAGCCTTGCAGGGTACTGTGCTTCCCCACAGTCTGCTCTAACTGGGATAAAACTAAAGAGTATTATAAAAATTAATATTTAACTTGTCATGATTGAAAAAAAATCCTTGAACTATTGAAAAGTTAATTTTCCAGACTACCAAAAAAATTCATATAAATTTGAAAGAGGTTTATAATACCAATGTCTAAGTTACAAAGTAGCAAAGTAAAATTAGACTTTATGTGGGGATCTTTTCTTCTGTTAATAGAATATGCAACTCCTACACACCTTCACTTGCCTCCAGAAATTCTTTCATATTCCTTCTCTATTTTCTTTCCATGTTAGTTGCACATTTTAGTTTAGGAATACTTTTACTCACTGTTGGAAATCAGTTTTTTACACCATGAATGCTTTTGCTTCTAAAGCTGTAAAACTGCACACTTACTCAAACGGTGTACAATGTCAAGAGGCCTATTCCCAGGCCAAGCTGTAAAAGGTAGTTGCAAAATCATTTATCTTTTTTTTTTCCCAAAACCTAGTTTATTCAGAATATTTCACAGTCTTAGCTGTTCATCATATTGCTGTTCATCAATTCAGGTCTAATAGATCTTTCATTATTTTCCAATACTTACATTTCAATGAAATAAATGTAAAATAGTATTTTAAATTTAAGTTTTAGCCAGATGAAAAAGGATTTAATAGCATCTTTTGCATGGGTTTTGACTGACTTAAGCAACGATACTTAGGCATGGAATATTTTAAGACAACTCTTTCAGAATTGTTGCTGTTTTTTGTTCACAGCTAGTCAGACTCTACAATAGTCCTTTTCATGCTAGGCCAACAGACAAGTAATTGGATTGTCTTCAAAACATCCTTGTAAGGATATTCTTGTGATAAGTACTATCACAAGCCCTTCTTTAAAAAGCAGGAAAGAGAGCACTCAAAGATCTCAGGTTGCAAGGTGTTGCTTCTTCTCCGTTAATGTGAGGACAATTTTCCATTCTAGAAAGCCTCACAGAAATGAACTGCCTAACAGTGCACTCACCCTCTGTTCTGCCCAGTGAAGACTGACTGACGAGAGTATGAACAAAACAGAAAAGATGCTTCATACTCTGTGTTCAGAAACGAGCCTAAGCTATCTCTTCTGTATCTATAAGCAAACAAAGTCTCCTTAACAATATTGTCACTGTTATTACTGTTATTTAAAGCGGGATTTTTGCTGGCAGAACGTCTCACACATACAATTTTGGACCTATCAAATTTTTATTACTGAACGTATTCTACAGGTTATATACCTTCAAATATCGAAAATTCTGCATCATTTCACACATTGATCAAACACACATAACTAGGACATTTCTCTTTCATCCATTTCATTCTCCTTTATGCTCAAGACAGAGAACTTTCTTCCCTCCTCATTACAACTGAGGTATAAAGTCCCAATGAACATTTTTCAGCTATTCTCATTGCAGGTGAGTAAGGCACAGTTTTTGCTGCCAGAGAGTAATAAAGGAGAACTGTATAAGATCAATTTGCTTTAATAAAGTGAAAGAAGTACCATTTTCCTACAGTCTAGCAAAATGTTAGAGCCAGTTTGTTTTTCATGAGACAAAAGGGAGAGCACATTATCCCACCTAGGTACTTGGTTGGCCCTCAGAGAGCAATGTTTTTCCCTCAGGAGCTGAGGAAAGATGCACTTACTCATGCTTCAGTGAGCCTGTGAATTAAACCTTCCTCTCTGGCAGTTCCTCACCCAGGTCTCCTCTACTGAAGATCCAACAGGCATGACTGCATCAATCCCAGCATGTACAACAGTCAAAGCATGAAAAAACTTGGGAGAGATGCAGACCTGCCTACGTATTTAGCTCAGTTACAGCTCTGCTCATCCCTATACACTCCATTTCAATGCTGATGCTTTTAACGCTACAGATTTAAAGGATGAGGCTTCAGGCTGGCATACAGACACAGACTTAAGGTTCCTCTTTTGAATAACTCCCTCCAAAAAAAGAAATTGCAGGCAATTTTAAAACTCTTATTTAAATATACCAAAAATTATTCACAGTGCCTTTTCCATCTCTTCAAAGCTTAAAATAAAAATGAGGAAAGAAAAACAGTCTTTGCCAGACCTCTGATTATCTCCTTTATTAGCTCTCATATTATCTCACATACAGACAGAGGATGGCATATGAAAAATAAAGGTATTCTGTGTTATATGGCAGCCTAACATTCTCTATTGAAAGATACCTTCATACAAAGCACATAGTAGATTTTAGTACCCTGCCTGGAGAGCAACTGCATATTCTACTGGCTGCAAGGAAAATCTGTAGCAATTAGTTTTCAATATCAGGCTTTTTTGAGGACAGGTGAAATGTGTAGGCAGATATTTTAGTGATTGCTTTCCTAGACTATGAACACACTATTAAATTATAAATAATTTTAAAGAAAATATTTTGCTACACATCTAACCACCCACCAATGCACTTTTAATAAACACCAAAACTATCAGGAAATTTCAAACAGTTTAATGGCAGTAATACACCTCTATTTTGATAACAGAACACAAACTATAACCCCAAAAACTGATCAGTGCTCAAAAGGAGATGTTTCATCAAATATAAATAACTTTCTTTTCCACCAGTTTTCATCATATTTATCTTTGCTGCAGTAACTTTCAAAATAAAGAATAAAAAATTAATTCATATTCCAAAAGGGGGTTTTGTTTTGTGACAGAGTATATCATGTCCTTGGAGAGTCCAGGGAATCTGTACCACTTCAGTTCAAATGATCAGTGGAAAATTCTGATAAGCAATGGCAGTATTCAAAACAATTTATTTTCAGTTTATTTTTGACACATTTGCAAAATGAATCATACTTCAATGGGTTTGAATATAAAATAGACCCAGTAACTTAAAAAGTAAATAGTAGTAACTCCAGTTTATCTCAGCATTAATTAAAGCATTACTGAGTTGACTGCCAGTTCATGTTTAGAAGATTTGTCTTCTTGTAAATTTTTCTTTCTAGAGAATCTACTCAGTTGTAATTACAGCCTAATATGCAAGTAGTTTGATTTTTTAAAAGTTATTACACATATAAACTAGGAATTATATATTGCATTTCAAAAGGAGATTCAGTACTGCTAGGAGAAAAACAATAAATTACTATTACCTTTTTCTATTGTTCCTTCATCATTGCTTCTAATAGCCCAATCAGCAAAATTAGACAAGTTAAAATAAATGTAACAGTCATCTGGAATTTTTAAGGTATATCTATTACTGAAGTAATTACTTGATTATTTAGAAAATTGGTGAATTTTTTATTCTTCCTGTCATTTTAAACTACATTTATTGTGTACACTCATTTTCTGTAGTAATATTTGCATATTAAACTATGCTTTACTCTGTGGGAGGCAGATTTGCAAATTAGATAATCATACCCTTTATTAAAAAGGTGTTTTGAGTAAAGCTTTTGAAATATATTTAAAAATATCCCCAACTGTATTCCAACCCACAACTGAATCATGGGTACTGGGTGTATTCATTACACTCTATTTCAGGTTTTAGAGAATTTCTATTTACAAGCATACCACACTGCAATGAAAGCAAGAGGCTGAGATGCAAAACTCAGTGCTGTTGTCACTACTCTGAAGATCACACAGTGGTAACAAGCCACAGTAATGTATGACCTGCTCTTATAATGTGTTGCATATAATCCTATGAATGTAAACTGAACTTCTGCCTCTCATAAATATTAGTACAAGATTGAAGAATAACAAATTGCATCAGCAAACAGAATTCCATCTCCAAGAATAAGCAGTTTCACCTCAGCTTTACTTCTCCTAGATATTTGCAAGCTTCTTACTTATTTTCCTAAGGTCATGGTTATTTTTGTTACTCTTCTAACCAAATTCCTAATGAAATGGACTTGCAGGTATTTATTTTTTCCCTGTATACTAAATATTCACACAGCAGTACCTAAACAATCACCCAGTTTAGCAGCCTGATGTCAAAAAATGAGACGTGGGTGTTCATAACTTTTTTTAACACTAGCACATTTACTAGATGCCTAACTTTGAGAATCTAAGTAGAAGGACTCAGAAAATTCATTTTAGTACAGAATTCAAACAAAACATCTGTAGTCCTGTTTGTGGGAGTAGCCTGAAAGAAACAGAACCCATCAGCTATTTTCAAGTTACATTTAAATTTATACATCTCCATCTTTCTGGCAGCCCTTTCTGCTTAAATGAGATTCTGTCTGGTGACAGTGATGAAACACATTCACTATTACCAAGAAAAAACATCTATTTCTAGGACTCTACATAGAAGGCACAGCTTTCCGTGTTTTCAAGCTTGTCATCAAAACAATGGACCCAGTACAGCAATATATGGGTCTCACAACAAGTCCTGTCAGCCAAACAGAATGAACCATATTCATCAAATCCCAAAGCAGAAAAGACAGAGAATGAATTATGAGCCTTACGGTTTCAGTTCTGCAGAGAGGAGTGTCAAGTAGCACTGTCCTCTCTACAGAACTCCTCCAGTAACAGCGTCAAGCGCCCATGCATTTACCATCAGCAGACTGTGAAGGTTGCCTGGACACCTCCCACAGAAAGTTTGCTATCAGTTGCTCATGACTATTTCAGTCTGAAACCATCACTTTCTGTACAAGGCTTTTATAGGACATTCCATCCCAAGCAGTTGTTTGCCTCAAAAGCAGAGAGGTTCTCAACATTCAAAAGCTTCTATGTTACTATACCTAAAACCTGTAATGTCCTCATGTTTTTGGAAGAGCAGTTGGACAAGGGAGTGGTTTTTTGTCACAAGTATGCTTTTCACTTTTTCTAGGAAAAACTTCGAAATAGCGGTCAACTTCTACTTCTTGACAAATGTCATTTTCCACATAGTGAAAAGTTTCTAGTTAATGATTGAAAGCTCTAAAGAGTCCTTTTTTCAGGAAAGGATAACTGTTTCAGGAGATAAAAATTAGAAACCGACAGGAGGATGATAAAATCAGAACAGGGTCCAGAACAAAAAAAAAATAAATAAATAAAAAGGGGACACAGGGAAAACCGCTAGTGGTGAAAATGAGGTCAGACCCAAATAAATTGCAATCATTGTGTTTCAAATCTTAAAATACAAGACAGTTCCATGTCCTCAGTGGTTCTCTTGAATCATGTCGGTAGCCTATGCCACTACATGCTCATCTCCTTCTTATTAATCTGACCCAAACAACCAACTGTTTTAATTTTTTAAAAAGTATTCTCTTTGGTCACATATACAAAGTTTCCCCATCTTGTCCAGATCTCTGAGAGCAAAACTCTCTCATAAATTAAACATTAGGTTTGATAAACCCAGTTGTGAAAAAAATCTTGATACACTGAGCATACTTTCTGTTGATATATCAAACATTCATCTACAGCAGATTTTGTCTGATTACAAGGAGTTACTAGTTTTTAACCGCTATGAGTTTGCACAGCAGTGAAGACCAAAATCCTTCTCTACTTTTATTTTCCCATAGTGAATGTCATCTGCTGGTCACCATGTAACAGAGCTCATCAGCAAAGAAAAATGTGTGTGCCTGAAACTTAAGCTGTACGAACTTGACAGTGTAGAAGGAAACTGCTTCTTGGGGTTTTTCCCTTCCACAATCTCCTTTAAACATCCATCTACTAGTAGAAGAAATCTATTTCTACTTATGATGCTCTTACTTAAGTACAATTACAGTATTTTACTTTAAAATAATGAAACTTCCTTGAAACTGAAAACAGTTTTGAAGTTCCATCTTACAATTTTTCAGTTTTCACTCTTTGGAAGTAGCTTTGATCCTAAAAGCTGTCAAAGGTCTTGAGGCCATTATTAACAGAGCAGATTGTCTTAATTCCTTGGAAGTTGCAATTCCTGGCATGGTGTTTCCTTTCTGTATTGATTAAGGGCCACATACATTCCATATTTAAATGGATAAGAAGCTTTTTGCTCTTATCCTTCATCTCTTCCCTCTAGTCTCCTTTTTAACTAAGGACATATGACCAACATATCTACATTACTGAGAGCTGTTTCCTTTTTATCTGTTCTCTGAATATTTAAAACTCCTAGCAACAGATAAAAGTGATATTGGTTAAGGAGTCATATAACTGCATTGCAGCATTGATGGATAAACTCGGTCAATCAACACCAATTGCAACATATGCTGCTGCAGCCAGAAGCTTAGATGAATATTAGTTAACAGTGTTATCACCCTAATGGAGTGAAAATGTGTTAATTTTTAAGGTAATTAGGAAAATTCCATGCTGATTAATAAAACAAAAAAATCTCATAGGATCAACAGTGTTACAGAGGGTCTAGGCACACATCCAAATTAACAAAATATGGTCTGTTTGATTTCATATTGATTCTGAAAATTCTATCTTATTATGGTAGTCTTATGTGTGCTATTCAAAACTTTAACATTCACTTTTATTCTTAGAGATTATTTTGTATTTGTATCAACTGCAATGAGTAATGGAAAAATCTAGGATATTATCACTTGGGGGGGTACTGTTGCTTTAGAACCTCGAAGAAAGCAGCTACCCTTTGATTTTTGCAGGATTAGAAAGATGACCTTTATAAAATACTATTTTGTCCCTTTCTGAAAAGCATAGCAGACACCCAAAAGGAAAATATTCCTAATCCATGACCAGATTTAATATAAACCATACACGTTACAACAAACACATTTCAAGGTAGCAATCCTGTAACCTTTCAGAATCAAACAAATAGGGCAACCGTGTACACGTTCTGTGGCTGTAATAAGTGACATGGTCTGACCTGTGTCAGTCAAAGTCTTGCCTCTGCATAATAATCAACAGACCATTATTTGCCGAGATTCTCTTACTGTGAAATTTATCTCATACCTGAAATCTTCATTGTAGAATTATAACATGTAAAAATGACATCCAAATAAACATAAATACTAACCCTTCCAGAACACCAACTCTTACAAGCAATTCATCTACATTGCAGTGAACATGAAGCAATATGTCTAAGAGAAGCAAAATCTGCTTATTTATCTCATAAATTATCAACTATAAAACAGACACAAATTTTAACTTCTAAGGATTTTGTAGTAAGTTTTCAACTACTATATTTTCCATTTGATGTTGTTGAAATCAGTGGTCAACCTGTGTAACCAGGAAAATCAAATATTGCTGAATGGGGGACTGGGAGTTTATGTTCTGAGTCACCCCTGACCTGCCCTTAAACGAAGGCAAGGAGATGCATCATCAGCTCTCTCCTGAGCAAGACAGTTTAAAAGTAGCAAAGGATACACAACTGTCAAAATCCTTTGTGTCAAGATACAACACCACAGGCACTTCCAGTACTACGTTGCATATTAGCAGTCAATAATTTCTTTACACATATGTAAAATAAATCAGTTTTTATAACTAAAATGAATAATACATACCTCTGCTTGGAGTCAATTCTCATTCATGTGCTTAATTCAATTTTTAAAAATGATTCAAAACAAATTAAATGCAACCACTCACAGAATTTTCAGTTTATCCCACCACCTTAACAGAATCTAAACATGCTTTATTCAAATTTAGGTGTGCCAGTCCTGCCTAGTTGGCAAAAAAAATTAATAAATTATAAAGCCACTTTATGAAGATTAATATGATACCATATCTCCATTCTTTAATTAATTTTGTCTCTCTTGTTATATGTCTTTTAGGGGTAGTACATTCACTCTGATTCAGGCTGGATGTGATGATCTCCAAATTATTTTGCACCCAAGACTATTTTGATTTTATATACTTGATTTAAAATAATAATTATATTTTTAAAAAATACATTACTTTAAAAGATATATACATCCACCTCTGCAATATAAAGCAAATAAATTAGAATGGTATATTGAAAATTTTTCAGTCAAAAAAAAATGTACCCTTAATAATGAAGTTCTTGTAGTCTTAGAGAAACTCAAGCAGATAATTTGGGTCAGGGACAGAAAGATTTGAGGAGTCCTAAAAGCAAGGACTGCCTGCCAGGAAATTTTCCAGGGATTTAAGGACTTAAACTGTCAGAGTTCCACTGCTGATAAAAAGCACAATAATACTTTCAGGCATAAATATCTGTTTAAAAAAAAAAAAGCTCACCATGTATACTCAGAAATTGTGGCTTATCTATAAACGTCTAAAGTATATAAAGCCCCTGCTTGCCTGTGCATGGCATGACATTTGAACATCCACAGCATGATGTGAAAAATAAACATTTGTTTTACTATACACCTTTATTAACTACAAAATCAAAAAGAGTAATTGCAAGAGTAATTTGTTCAGCTTATAAAAGATTCAAATTTTGTTCTTTCTTGGTTTGGGTGCTGAAATATTGCCACTAAGCTGTTAAGATAAAACAACTGCTGCTTTAAATGATCCTTTGTTTATTATGCAGTAACACACAGAACAAAAATCTTCCACAAAGTACCGTCTAGACAGAAATACCCACATGCATTTCCAACCTGCCTCAGAAGTGAATTATGCAAGAGGCAATAAAGAAGAGGCTTAAAAATTCAGAGATGGTAAAGATAGTCCACAAAATCTGTGGACTTTTACTCTTTTCCTGCTACCCTTGAATACATGCATGGGGGGGAGTATAATAAGGAGGGAGTATAACAAGTTCACAGATACCACCCCTACATGACATTATTGTATTCCTTTAGATCATTGACCAACCTAGAGTTTCTTCCTTTACCATAGTCAAGACCTTCCTTCCCAAAATTTCACATTCTGACATCAGATAATAAGATAACTACAGAACTTTGCAGATACCTATCACGCACAACCACATATTATTTTCTAGATGGCTTTATTTTTAATTTGCCAATATCTCAATTTTCACCTAACCAGGCAAAGATATTCCACTCCTCTACTAAGGTGCAACTCTATGCTGGGGATTTAACATAACCTTTCAAATGTCTCTGATATTGGTTTATGTTCTAAAAACCAGACAAACAAAAAAATCCACATGCTTGTAAGTTTTTCAAAATAAGCAGAACTCTTTTTAATTAATTCTATGGAATTTGCCTGTAGGAGCAATTTGTTTCTGTAGAAACAAAAAAATTCTAGTAATAATTACGCAGACGCTTATGTGTATCACCTCCTTGACAAATTAGCCAGAAACATGCAAAATGAAAAGGAATTCTTTTGCCATTTTGAGTTAACAGAAACTTATATTGTCATTAATCTGTACACATTATCAGCCCAAAGAGGCTTCATTTATTGTCAGCTTACTGCTGACCAAATCAAATATGGCACTCAAAGTTTATTAAGCTTTATTCCAACAACAGCTAATCACATTAGGCATATTTCTTATTTAAAAGTAAGATCTCATGCAATTTGAATTCATTCCTATGCACATTTTTATTTGTTAATAATCAAATTACACTCACTAGAGAGAAATTCTGTATTACTGGACTTCATAGTTTATTGAATAATGGGCACTCCAACAGTTTCTTGGCAAGTCGGTTCATATTTCATATTGCACTGAGCAGAATATTTGCTTTCTGGCACCTCTGTCCAACCTTCTCATGCAAGTCCTGTGCTAGTCCTGTTTCTTTTTCTCTCATAGTACTCAAAATGTCATAGAATTTTTAAATTTTCCTTCATACAGAGATAACTTGTCCCTGCTGTTTCTTTTAAAGATCAATACACACCTTGGCTGTTTAAAGCAACTTAAACTATCGAAATTACTTCATCCTGTATTATCTAAAGCCATTTGAATGACTGTTGATTTTGATTCATATTTCTGTCAACTATTGCCTTACCACCAGCTGTAAACATTGTACTGTGCAAATATAACCAATCAATACTCAGAGAAACACCAAGAAAACATGAAATTCATAACTCCCTGTTACCATTAAAAGATATTTAGACATGGGACAGAAGTAAAGTTTGCAGGATTGTTAAGGGAAGATTGTATCAGTCTTTTGAAATCAGCATGGTGACATTTGTTTCCTGTTCCTTTTTTAATAGCATGTAAAAAGTCAATGCTCACGAGAAGGCAACATTTTTGTGGATGGTATCTTCATAAATATGTCAAGCAGCCTGAACTCCGATCTTCTGCATTTATGCATACCCTTAAAGAGCATGATGACTTTTTTACCATCTGGCTTCTGGCTTTTTTAATGCAAAATAAAGCAACTGTTCTGTTGTTTGTGACACCAGAAAAAGTTATTCTTGTATTTGTATATGGTAATCCAACTGTCAGCACTAGGAAAATTACTAAAACAACTTGCATTTGGGTTTCAAACAAAAGGTCAAAAAGCATAAATCTTCAAAGTTCAAACTACTTCCACTTGCCCAACTTCCCTCTTCCAATCCAGACTATCTATAAACTAACACCCTCAGTTTAATGTTGAAAATATTCTTGTTATGATAGTAAATTACAGCATTCCCCCAGTTGCTACAAAAGCACAAATAATCTCCTTTTTCGTGGGGAAGTAATCAGGAGGTAAAGCCTAAAATCTTGAAAGTCAACACCCAAAAGTTCTAAGTTTCAAAAAAGTGTTAAGAAATAACCAAAAAAAAAATTTATACTCTTTTTTTTTACTTTGTTTTGGATATGATCGATATTAGATACCTCAAAGACAGATTCACTCATTAATAGGCCACATTTCTTTGCCCTAATTTCTGAGAGCCCATTGGGCTAGGATTATTCATAGGAATCTGCTGAGCCAGATTTAGCCCAACAGTTCTTAAAAATACTGAGTACAAAGTAATAATACCATGACTTCAAGTGCTAAGAAGGGCTACGAAGCTAATTTGAAACTCTTACTTTAGACAAACGTTCGTCTAAAGGGCTTAAAATAAGCATTTATACTTTCATGTGTTCTTAGCTTGGAACATAGATTTATGAATCTGGTTTTTTTCAGGTTTTTAGATGTGCAGCTACATATCAGTCTAATTAAAATTCGAACGACAGCTTTGTAACTACACTGCACGTACTAATGAAGTACATTTCACTCTAAACCCTTCAGAGAAAGTATTTAAAATGCTGAGCTCTAGGGGACTTGGCAGAACATGCCAACTGTGTGACCTCATGATGTTCAGTTTCCCAGGGTAAGGCAGCAAGCCTGAAGCTGCTGGGCTGTGCTTGCACTGAAGAGCCAGCAGTTGTACTTTCAGACACGAACGTACCCCAAAGAACTCCTACCTCAAAATATTTTGGATTCGCTCAACGTATCACTTATTTATCTTTCAAGGAATTTCTTACTGTATTTTATTATAGTTAGCACTTTTGGTGAAGGCAAATAATCAGTTTGCAGTCCTCAACATCTAGTCCCAAGATTATTAAAGAGTCCCAAGACTTGTATACTAAATGGGAAAAAAGACAAACCCAACCACCAAAACCCATCAACTGTTCATTTCAGTAAGGGCACTGCTTTGATCAGAATGTTCAAAATGCCATCATGCAATGATAGCAACTCTCCTTTTTCAGAGAATAGGAACTGTATTTAAAAGCTTAGGACTCAGAAGACATATCACAGCAAACTGGCAGATTTTTAGAAACTTCTAGAAAACTCACCAAACCAATTACAGGACTGTACACCACATATCTGACTTTCTTCTACCATGGCATGTGTGTCTCAGCCATATCTCAGACAAGATTTTTCAGCATAATATCTGCTTCTTTTTACATTTTAATCTTTAAATAATGAGAGGCCTAAAGAGTTACTGGGATATATCATTATAAAGGAAAACTAATGTAATGGGATTTTTCAGGTTTTCTTCACTTATTTCAGACCAGAAGTGGAATTCCTACATCTTTTCTACAAAAAATAAACAAGTGCCAAACTCAAACAAACAAACACCAAAAAAATCCCTACACAAACATACAAGAAAAAACCCTGAAACAGCCACATAACATGTGTTTCTGCAAATATTTAGCGTTTCTTTGTTTTTAACATACATTTAGATAAGAAAGTGGCAAATTACATCTTTGACTGGAGAAATCACAACTCATGTTTTGTTTGTTAAATTGCATAAATTATACAGCTTTGGGTTAAGTTTCTTGAATGACAGCCTATGTCACTAGTAGTGTGAAACCCATCATCAATATTAAAAAGAAAATGAGCATTTTGAAATTTATGTTGCATTGTTTAGTTGATAACAGACATGACACATTCATAGATATCACATGTACTACTCTTTCATTCAGTGCCGTCACTTGGAGTGTTATCATCAACTAAACTTACCCACAAAGTGACTTTGATTCTATCTTTCAGCTTTTTTCACTACATGTTCAGGTTACATGTCATGCACTCTACCAGCATATTTAGGAATTTGGAATTTTCCTTTGGAGTTTTTTTTTCAGGTGCTTTATCAACAACAGTCTTCTAAAACACATTTTGACAAGAAAACCCCAAGTACACAATACATTTGAAGTCTTATAATAAAACTCCGTGGGTTCTAAATAACTAGTATGAAGCATGCAGAGTTATCCCCAAAACCAGAGAACTGGTCTATAACAACGTCTTACTTTTAAAAATATTAAATAAGTGAGCGTGATTTAAAAAGAAACTCTTTCCCACTCATGAGTGTATAGTCTGAAGATAAGAAGAGCTTTTAATTCTTATTTGGTAGCAAATAATGCCTTATTAAGCTAAAATTCAATATGTATCTCTGGCAATACTAGATACAATAAAAAATATTTCTGCAAGATCAGAAATAATCCATTCCTGTCTGAACCTAAAATTCCAAATATTTGGTTCAATGGGAGATATGAACTTAACAATGAGAGCAGTAAGGTTCCATAGATTGGATCTATTATTATTACACTATTTAGTCTGTGGTGACCTGCTTGATATCACATATTTTGTTTCCTTTTTAAAAACTACCTGAATTACAGGTGACAGTACCAATATGCTAAATTATACTGTTATGCCTAGTAAGAATGCCCACAATTTTCAGCTGATATAAAGCCATATTTCTGTTGCTGCCTTACATCCATGGAGATCTGACACAGTGTCTTTCATAGTCCAAATGTTTCATATTCATTTTAAATTACTCACTTTCCACCTCAAGAAATAATTCTGTTGGTTTCTGGGACTACGTGCAAGGACCACAATCAGGTCTGATGGATGTAACTACACATCTACATCTAGGCTCAAAATTTATACAGTATTAAAAAGAAGTAAAATCTGAATTGGATGTACATAAACAATAAAGACAATATTTAAAATTTTGTAAATTACCTGTTGCATAAAACTACATACAATTTTGTGAAACACACTGTTCTTCTTTACATTGCTTCTACAGAGCATTTTACTGGGAAAGAATTACTCACTGAACAAAATCCTGTCTGATCTACAGCTATGACAACTTCATCTACCTGTGTCTAAATTATGTATGTCAAGAAGGGCAAGTAATGTGTAAGTATGCACAAATTCGCTTCATTTGAATTATTAAAAGCGACAATCTTAGTGAAATTCTGCTAAATGGAGTCCTCTGAACATAAGACTGCACAAAATTAAGGACCATCTTTACCATTAAATGGGAATATTCATTTTGGCAACACGACACAAAAGCAATTAAAATGGGCTTGGAAGTGCAGCTACAAAGCCCTGACAGACTTTTTTGATTTTTTACATGCATAAAATGGAAACACACGTACAGAAATGAACCACAGCAACTATCAAGAAATCCAGACTGTGTTACTATACTTACTATGGCAAATTCACAGAATGATCCACTGGAAATACAAGCAAACTGATTTTTCAGAGTGAATCAAATTTTAAAAAACTTCCATTATATCATTAACTGCTCAAAAAGCATCTACTTACATCAATATATTAATAAACACCAAGTGGTTTTTTTATCTATTTGGGTTTACACACTTAAAAAATTGTGCACAGCACGAGTACTGTTCCTCAGTTGTCAGAAAGAGTTTCAGACTCAGTCTTTCTAGAGACAGATTATTTGCCTTGGCCACCGAGAATATGTTTGCTGTAAAAGACAAAAAAAGAAGGCAACTCTTGCCTTCAGATCTCACACTCTGGAAGACAAATGGAGAAAAGAGTTTTTCTCCCAGAGGCAATCAGGGTACAGGAGTTCAGGCCAATATCACACCATTCAGGATGACACCCTTCTCCAGACACATCCATAGAGAATTTGACTGCTGGCATGGAAACAGCTTAAATAAATACTAGAGAATCATATTTTCATGTAGCCTTGTCTGTGCCAGGTATAACCTTCTCCAATCTCCCTGCCCCATTCTCCTCTTTCCTTTGAGCATAGCCACCTGTCCAGCCCCTGCTGATTAATCTCCTTGTTGAAAATAGACCAAAAAAAGGAGCAAAGAAAAAATAAAATCAAATAAATGGTATTTTTCAGCACAAGAAGCACTATGCCAGCCTTACCATCAGGCTTTATTTTCTACCCCCTTACACATCCCTAGCATCTAGGGACCAACAAAGAACAGCACATCACTGACATACCCTGGATAATGGAGTCAACATTCCCAGCTTACTGGCCTGCACCAGTCCAGCACCAAACCCGAAGAACCTTTCTGCCCTGACACAGGAGAAGTGACTCTTCGAAAGCAAAATGGAAAATAAGTTATCAAAGTCTTACTTTCACGTGAAGTCTTTTCTCATTTTTGCAAATAGAATTAAGGGTATTATCAGTTTCTGGACTCTGCTTTCAGCATTGTAACTTATCTCATATACAGAAAGATCAAACCATAGGATCCCACACTGCACTGCCTTCTTGAAAAAGTTGAAGAAAAAAAAAACAAAAAAAAAAACCAACTTGAGAGGCTTTTTCAGACCTTCAAAAACCCTCACTATGTTATCCTCCCCTCTCTCAAGTCCAAATTACAGAGACCTCAAAAGGGAAAAAACCCCACACATAGTTTTTACCAGTCCTTTTTAATGATGTAAAGCAGCTCTATACCTCAGGACATAATGAAATTAATGAGTTTACCACCTGCCATAAAAAAAGGAAATAACCCCAAAACCTTATTCCATTTAGAAAAGTGTAACTCAGCTTTCAGTGTTCTGCTGTGCAGTGGTTCACAAGGGATCAACACCACATTTGTGACTGACCCAGAGCTGAGTATTTTTTATGCTGCACCATGGACAGGAATAGTTTTCAGGAGCTGTAAAAACACAGCTCCAGCTTGTTTGCTTTTCAACAATCCATGCATTATTTAGGTCTAAAGAAAAATTACTTTACTAGGAGACAACATAATCCTTTAATGAATGGACTTCCTCATATTACCAATCTGTTTATATGTAGAAAGCAACAACCTTAATTGTCCAATGTAAAGAAACAGATCTCACTAATCTTGAGATAAGTTGCCTAATTATAACTTTTGTTTTAATAAAAGGGATGGTCTTCCACATAAGTGATAAATTTAAAAGTACAGCAAACATTGATAAAACAAAATTACCTATAGACGATTGCCAAAAAGGAAGTTTATGGGTGTGCTGGTTTTGGCTGGGGTAGAGTTGATTTTCTTCCCAGTGGCTGGTATGGGGCCACCGACCCTAAGACCTCATGCTCAGCATATAAAGCAGGGGGTATAGAAAAGGAAGAAGGGGACATTCAGAACGACAGTGTTTATCATTGCAAATCATCATGATGCATGATGAAGCCCTGCTTTCCTGCGGATGAACACCTGCCTGCTCATGGAAACGGGTGAATGAACTCCTTGTTTTACTTTCCCTACACATGTGGCTTTTGCCTTGCCTTCCAGTGTTATTGCTGTGAACAGACAAGTGTTAATAGTCAGCAGCTACCAAATTATTCTATCAAGATGTATCTTCCATGTGACCATTACTTCAGTAGTGTGAATTATTTAATGATTCCAGGGCAGAAAAATGCACGTGAAGAAGTTGCACTAATAAAACGTCAGCTACACCACGAAGACTCACATCTTGAAAGATATTGGAGAAAAACAGGGGACAGTAACAAGCATTCTCAAGAATGCAAGTCCAGGACAATAGCTGAAGTCTATTATTTGTGTTTGGCCTATTACTATTGCTTGGTTTTGCATCTCATCCTTTATCCCTGCCTGTAATTCAGATGCCACACTACTGTGTGCATTAAAGTGCATCACAATCCCATTGTAACTGGAAAACAGCCTTTAAGACATGCATAGAAATTTTTTAACAGGCTCAAGAACTCTGTTGGAACTATTTTCAAATTATCACATTCCTCTTTGAATATTTCCTATGTTCTTCCTTACATAATGTAATAGTAACATTCTATGGATACAGACATTAGGAAGAAAAACATTTTTACTCACTCTTATTTATAGTCAACTTTGCTTTAAGGATTTGATAGTTTTATGGCCACTCAGTATTTATATCTATGAATGACTTCAGATGAGCTCATCCTAGCAACTGTCAGCCCTTAGAAATTAAAACACAGATGAGTTGCATGGGCTTTCTTTTGTTTGGTTTTTCCCCCCAAGATCATGAAGAATGAGTAGAATACAGATAGCTTCATAAAACAAGGAGAAAAAGCAGTATCAACAAACAAGCATAAAAAACTGATATGAAATCTACACTGTATTCTTTAAAGAGAAGAATATTCAGGAGTTTTAGATGGGGAGAGAGAGACTGTAGATTTAATATCCAAACTTACTGAATGATAATAAATTCATTAAATAGATTCTTCAGGCCTCACAGGCAACTAGCACTACAACCACTTCTATCTCAGCACATTTTTATTGTTAAAAGATTCACTTAAAACAGAGCAGCATGAATTACTTCATCAAGATCACTGCTATTAGAATGAATCATTAATATCATAGTGAAAAATTTATTATTATGAATAATACATTCAAAATGATGAGACAGAAAATGAAGCATTACTCTGTGAAGTATCAGAGAGAATCAAAGTGATGTTATGAAAGCTGGCAAGATAACCATAATTTTTTGTTCTAAATCTTTCTAGATGTCTTTCCAGATGCTTTACCTTTGTTATATTTTCTCATCAAATATTTATATTTTAACTGAAGAAAAACCAAATATGTTAAGCAATGTTCTTCCCTTTCTATGAATAAAATGTCCAAGTATATCCATTACTTTGTCTACATAACTAGTTCTGCCCTCAAGAGGCCCATTTGTGTCTTCAAAACATTTATTTGAGCATATGTGATTGTGAAACAAAATGTCTTCTTTGCAGCTATTTTTTCAAACTACTCTACTGAACATATAGTAGAGTAAGAGGAAGCTTAGATAACAATGTGTTAGACAAGGTGGTTTTGATACTTGCACTATGCTCTGGGAGGGAATTAGGTCTTAAAGTAACAATCATTTCAATGTAAATGCCACAGAATAAAAACTTATCACAAATAGAATAACTGCTCTCTTTCCTCTGGAGTTGCAGTACACAGAAGCTGCATTGTGGCTTACTACAACAGAGTTCAGACAAGCAAAACAACAAGCATATTATTTGGGATGGACTTGTGCAGCTAACTAGTTTTAAAGGGAACACAAAACAGAAAACACAGCACTACAGTCCAGCCAAAGGACAAAGGAACAATTGAAATTTGAATGGGGGTTAAATGTTCCTTATATTATTGATAGATTTGATTTGTCCATTCTCCTGGACAGATTTGTGTATATTACATCAAAGCAAACAATGTTACCACTAACTCTGCTTTGTGACATGAAATGACAATTAAAACACTCAGTGGTACCTTAGAATTTGATGTGGATTCCAAAAAGCAAAGCCTGTTGCCAAATCCTTCTGCAGCAAGACACAACTTCTGTTGCTCCTTGTGAACAGTTGCAGTGCACTGCAAAACCACTTCATCATCCTACAAAAAAAAGAGACCGCAAAAAGAGAACTTGGGTTATGCTTCTGACCCAACAAGACCTGTGAAAGCTTTTAGAAAATCATTGTTAAATGCACAAACTGTTATCCCTGAACACAAGCAGAATCAAATCTCAGCACAATTTTTATTCGGAGTTGTAAACATGGGCAAATCAACTAAAATAGTTATAATAACCGCATATGTGCTTTTCCCATTTGCCTGTCCTTCTAATAAAAGTCAGAGAATGAGATTGATTTTAATTGCACCCAAAGTACACAGGAATTGGTATTTCTTCCACAGATCAGTCATACGATGCAAAGAAGTGGAAAAGCTTAAAAATCAAAGAATTTATGGGTACCATATACATTTGAATTATCTTCTTTGTGTATATATTGCACATATTCCAGTGCGTGCAACTTGCTTAGAAGGTTGTAAAGAAATAAGTAAACAGAAGAAAAAAAAATTTTTTTTCCCTATCTTCAGAGTTATTTTGTATATATACTTCATAACTTAGGGGTTTTGCAGTAATTTGAAAAGTAACCTCTGTATAATCTTGCGTAAATGAAGGATTTTTCTTCCGAAAAGCTGGTGTCTATTCACTGCTGCGCCTTGTAAAAACCGAAGAGAACTACCCACAGTTTCCTAACAGGAGAAGGTGTGGTGACTTGCTGTGACTTTTGAGCAAGCAAGACTTCGTGATAGAAGACAATAAAAGTATGATGCCTAAGCAGAGTGCTGAAGCTTATCAGAGAAAGTACTACCACTATCTTATACTGAGTTTAATAGACATTTATGAACTTGCCAGTTAAGTGCTCTGTGCTTATCCTAATGTGCAGGCATAGAAAGAGAGGCAGGAAATACCCGGAATTAAAAGGGAAAATGAGTTATTGGGACAGCTGTCCCATAGCTCTGCTCAGTATAGCAGAGAAAGGAAGGTCTAGGAGGAACCAATGATATCTTGCACACAGCAAAGCAAACAGTGTGTTTCTTAGTCCTTAATATTTATTAACTACAAATTTTATGGGACTTATTCCTTGTAGTAATAGTCAAAGGAGGTCTTATCAACAAGCCTCAAAAAACAGAGGTAGACCCTTATTTAAATCCCAGTTCTTCTAAGTAACACAACCATCAGCTGGAGAATCTCTGCAGAAATATGGTTCAAATTAAAGAAAAATTTGTTGCAATGAGTCTATTTTCAAACAAAGATTTTCTGTTTGAGAATAGAAAAAATAGCTCCCTGTGCATTCTGCCAATTCATTTACGAGTTTCCAACAATAAATTTCAAATGAATGATTATGAAGAGGCCATATTCAACACTGTAAATAAAATGCAATAGAACAATAAAACTACATGATCAAGCATGCAACTGGAAGCAGAACAGGCTGAGACTACAAAAATTCACGCATTAAGACAGGAATGTTTACCAAAAAAGGGTTGTTCTTATAGGCAGCCTGCTACAAAGGGACATTCAAAAAAGTTCATCAAATTAAATAAGCACCTGAATTGAAATTGAACTGAGTAATTTGAAGCCACCTGTAAACAACCCTCCTGAAAAGCAAGCCTTTAATTTGGTTTAATTTACTTCACTGAAATAATTAAACTAGTCTAAATTAAAGCGTATTTTGTTCTGAAAAGAACAGGAGCTTACATAGAGTTTAATCAGACATTTGAAAAAATTAATTCCTGTTGCCCTTTTTTAATTGTTCCCATATAGCAAAGGTAAGTGTAGGTAAACCAATTTTCCTTGTATACCAGCAACAGTGCCCATGCTGCAATCCACAGATAATTGTAGAGGCAAAAAGTAATAATTGCTTCCAGTCAGGCATTAAATTCAGAAAACGTAATACATGCATATGTTACTCGTGAAGTTCACAATGTAAAATCGTAGTTAACAAAGGAAAGTCCCTGAAGGCCAATACCAAGGATCTAAAAGACCACATATACAGAGCTAAGAGCTTTGCTGCGTACTCTTCGTAAAAGTACCATCATCAAAAGTACCATCATCAAAAGCAGCATATTAAAACCCAGAGCATTTGGGAGGAGAGGGAGTGGTTCGTTGTGTTTATTTTTTAAAGCACTAAATTACTATTTCCTAATCTTTATTACACTTGATTCAAATAAAAGTTTCTTCTCAGGTTAAAAATAGTGGTGTTAGAGTAAAGCTACATAAATACATTCTCCTTCCTCTTTCTCTTCCTAGCCCTTCTTCCTAAAGTAGCCATACCAGCAGATGGGAAATTTCAGTAACCCAGTCACCATCATACAGTGTGCCAGAGTTGTCTCAAAAAAGAGTCATTAGAGAAGATTCTAACATCATACGTCCACAGCCAGAAGCAGACAACACAGTGAAGGCTACTTTCTACTGAAATGAACTACTAATTTTGTTTTATACTGCCCCATTTTTACCATTATATGCTAGGTTTTTAGAGAACATCTGAAAAGTGTACTACATAGCCCATCTACAAAAATTATTCTATGCTGACAGCAGCAAAAATGTAAGTTGGTTTGGGGCAAGTCCCTGACACAATTAATTTTAGTTAATGATCTAATGCATCGCACCCTTCCCTGCAAACCAATTAAGCTCAATTACCAAACACACATATAATGCAGATGCTGACTGTTGGAGGATTAAGAAAAGGAATATAGCAACTGCTAAATTTCCCAACAAACAAACTTTCCCAATTCATTTTGCAAACACTTTCCTATTCTTTCTCTGTGCAGTGTACAGTGTACACGGATTATTTTGTTACATACATACACAAAAAAAGATGTTTTATCAATAAATGCTTACAAGTTCATCAAAATCAATCACCCTCCCATGTCCTTATCAAAAGTTAATTTCTGGGTTGGCAGGACATGTTCATTAAACAAACCAAATTTCAACTCTGTTTTGCTATATGTCCTTTGTTTTCTATGGAGATGGTCACAATAAATGTTCTCTTAACTCAGGCCACAGAGTCATAGTGTTGTGGAACTTATTGTTCTAGTCCAGGTGATGTTGAAACAATTGGCACAGAAGGTTAAGAAATATGTTATGCCATTGTCAGATCAAGTGAAAGGTAATTATGGATAATGATGTGTCACCCACACAGAGTTCTAAATTACTTTGCATTTCTGTGCACATCATCAGAGAATTATCTAATACAGACTCCACCCTAGGCTGAGTCTTCCAACATTTACTGGCTATGTGTTCAGAAGATTCCAAGAGATACTCAACTTGATTGTGTTGCAGAATTATATTAAGATACATTATTCCGTTACACTTCTTTAAAGCAGACTGGTAAACGGGTAGGCATCTCAGCAGTGTCTTTCTAAACCTGTTTTCAAATCAGCAAATGATATGCAGTTCCAGTATCAAGAGAGCTAAAAAACACATAACTTCCTAATTTGAAGTCACACGACCAAAGAGACCTTCACTGAAGGTCGCTTTGCTCCTGTACAAAGAACACTACAACATGCATCATGCTAAATGTCTATTAAAGAAAAATGTCTTTCACATATTCTTACATCTTGAATTATGAGATATCTCAAATTGGTTCATTCCTTCCTATTATATTCTGATTTCAGATCACCAGAATTTTGACTGTCAGATTAGAACTGATCAACGTAATTTATATTTCAAAGGGCTGTAACTGTAGCCTTCAAATTTAAGCAAATACATCAACTCTCCTCATACATGACTGAAAATTCAGGGGGGTAGATTCAGGGGGGCAATGCAAAGTTCCTGACAAGAATATTAGTGCATTTAAACATATCCACAAATGTTGAGTTATTTAATATGACATTAAACTAAATACTGACAAAAATTTTAGAGTTTCAGAAACCAACTTCAAGCACAGATGTTTAATGCTAAAATGTAATCACTTGTACAAACTTTTTATCCACCTGGAATATAAACTCTTGGACAAACAGTGTTTTAAGACATGTAGAAGTTATTGTCTGTGCATTGTTGAATTAACAATATGTAGTGCATAGCCAAAAATAGGAAACCTAGTCTTTTACAACACAGTTATAGGTCTCCGTAATAGATCAAGATAACACATTTTAATAAACAATAATGTGTCTCTGTCATTTTCAATTAAACAAGTTTAGTATATACTTGATCTCATTAAAATATGAATAAAAACCCCAGTATCTATATTCTGCAGTAACAACAGCTTTTGATTTAAAGTCCATATTCAAAACAACTACAACAGATAAAGATTATACAAAATCTCGTATAGTCTTGAAAAAGCTTCAGTACAAGTGCAATAGCACAGACCTAAAATCCCAGCAGGTTTTCCCACTGCCAGATATTTCTGCTACTCTTGTTTTGCTGATTAATCATGACTTTGATAAATATCTGCCAGTTTCCTCCATGGAAACTGGAAAATTTTATTATTTCCATCCCAATTCCCTATCACCATAGCAGCTTTCATCAGTAAGTCCGAACTTGCTGCTTTGTCTTCTATTTCTCCAGGGTCTGGATACACAAAAAGAGGTATCTAGAGAGCATGGGAAAGTAGGTGCCAATAACCACATAAATTCTGTGCACACAGTGGTGCTGCAGCTTCTTATCAGATGTACAAGGAAACAAAAGTCACCGTAACAACAACGGAGCACAGTCTCAGGTGTATTATACTTACCGCAATTAAGAGTGAATCAATCTATATTTTGTATAGATACTTTAATGGATGATTCTTCTATCCATTCTCATTCATCCTTCAGTTCACAATCTGAGCTGCTTCGTAACACTAAGGAATTTGGAAGTGCAGTAATCTGCATCCCAAAAATGTGGAGGTAAGGAGCAAAGATGATACTACCTAGCTACAATAAGAGAGTATGCCTAGGGGATACCAGAAATGGTGCTCACATTGCTCAGTTGGCTGATAACCTGAGTCAGAAAGCTATTCTCCTTCCCAAGTTTGAGGACTGAAGCACCATCCCTACAAAGACAGGATTAGAAACTTGGAACTGCTCAGCCTGGAGAAGAGAAGGTTGTGTAGGGACCCCACAGCAACCTTCCAGTATCAGAAAGTGGCCAGGGAAGCCAAAGCAGGATTTTTCGCTATAGTGATAGGACAAAGAGTAAAGGGTACAAACTGAAAGGGGGGAAATTTAGGTTAGATATTTGGAAGAAATAGTTTACTGAATGATGAGGGTGATGAGACACTGGAACAGCCCCCAACCCCAGCAACATTCAAAGCCAGGTTGGATAAGGCCTTGAGCACCATGGTATAGTGGGAAGTGTTCCTGCCCATGGTGAGGGATTTGGGACTATCTTTAAGGTCCCTTTCAACCCCTTAACATTCAATGATTCTATGAACAGAACTTGCAGAAGGCACTGTGCAGCTAAAGCTACTATGACCAGCCATATACAGGGCTTTAAGATTATGAGCAAGTACCATCTTGGAGTAATCCATTAATCCTGATAAATCCTTATGTTTCAGCCAGTACACCAGTTCATAGTTTTAAAGATACCGTATCTTCCAGCAAGATGATATTCTGCTCAGTGTCATGTCAGATATCTGTGCTGACTCAAACAGAACGAGCTTTTGATAAGCACACTACTGCATTAATTCTGATTTTTCAAGAAGCATTCTGAAAAATTCAGGTAGATGTTATCTATGTCACAAAGCCCTACTCATTTTTTAAACATCAAATTTTGAAAAGCAAGGACAGTTATTGATTAAAAAGCAGAACACTGCAGATTTTCAATATTATTTATTCATTAAGTACTATGTAATTCTTGTCATGAAGTCTTTATTCTCATAGAAATTAAATAAATAACTGAATGATTTAGCAGAGGACCCAGTGACTTAAAAAAAAAAAAAAACACTCACCTTTAACACCACCACTGCATTTTTTACAGCTAAAAATTACTCCTAAAACCAAACTACTGCCAGTAACAGCCATAAACCAGTAAACTGCATACTTAGAACTGCATTCTGGAAGACCAGATTGATGAGGGAAGAGCATGGGTTTGCTCTCAAGGTATAATATCAAAACAGCAAGTTCTCAAACACCTTAAAAGCACTTCCTTTCATTTGCAGTAATTATTTGACTTCTCTATGAAATATACTGAAATATCCTAAGATTACATGAAATATATACTACCCAGTAACGAAGAAATTTCTCATGTCAAGATGTGGGCATGTTATGTTCCAACATGAATGTTTTGATTATGTACATTTTTCCAAGAACAGCAATTTCAAGTTATGACTGAACAAAAATATATATGTGTATATAAATGTAGATACCAGCAACAGTGGTTGCTGGTATATAGATACACATATATATATGTATATATATACATATGTATATGTATATATTTTTTGTATTGTTCACACATACATGGACACATATATTTCTTTGTAATAGACAGTGTTACTCCATCCTATCAAACCCTGAAAATTGATACCTCCCATGTCAAGTCAGTTTTGACCAATCCTTAACCTGCTCAATGTTAATTCTATTAAAGAACTACAACTGTCTGGCTGAACTCCCACAGGTAGGCATCATCTACAGTGCAATAGCTGTTAGCACCTCTTTAATATGGACTTATCTGGGATTTAGAGGGTGGAATATTTGCAGTGGCATTTTCATAAAAACTTGATACTTGGTGGCCTGTTTGGTTGGGATTTTTTTAAATATTCATTGTGATTTACTTTATTATCTTTTTATTCTGCACATTGTACTACTTTAAACTTTTGCTCAGGGAAAGGACATACTTCTATAACTCCTGGATTCATTCACACCTGGTACTGGTTTAGTGGGGAGTCAAAGGATAGGAAAATTTTTTTTTCCATTCGCTGAGAATGCAAAATATATTTTCCTACTGTAAGTCATTTTTCTCTTTTACAAACTATCCCATTACTACCTCCAAGTGTTTTATTTTAACCATGCAAGAAAACCACAGTATCAGAGCTTCTACTAGTGCTACAAATCTCTGCAGGAAAAGGTGAAGATTAATAAAGTAGCAATATATTACAAGCAATATATTTATTGAGAAACGCTGTATGTGCTTCAACCCCAGGTGCTTAAACTCATCACGTTATGACTGTAACGTTTGTATTTCCCTTCCATTTCATGACAAAAACAGGCAACTTTTTTCAAGTATTTTCCTTGATTTTAAATTTTATATTTTACTCCTTTGCAGAGAATGCAACAAATAACACGAGCTATTACTAACTGAAATAATTTGCTGTGCTCTTTGCAATCTGACTCATTATACATAATTACCTCCCTTAAAGATATAATGCTGACTCTGTGTTTCCACTGTGCCGTGACAATATACCAATTCTAAGACTGTGTAGAGAACAGAGAATGTCACATTTGCAAAATTCAGCATTCAAAGGTTAAACTTGGTAAGTTATGCTTGTACGTTCAAACTCCTACTGCTGTTTTATATGACAAATACTGCGGTTAGTGGAATGTTTCCTCAACTTCCATATGCCATAAATCAGCATCCCAGCACAGACTTTAATTTAATATCTCAATTTTTAATAGGTTCCTCAAAGTTCACATAGGCAGAGTTCTGCTTCACTGCATCCCATTTACTGTTCAACTGTGCCATTAAACCGTGCAATGGGAATAGGTGCCACACACACTTCAATCTACTTTGTAGATTTACAAATAGAAATTTAACCAGTACAAATTGCTTTCTGCCTAGGGAAAATGGAGAATAGTTCTTGACTTACAAGCTTCACTTCAGCTTCCCTTTGCCATGTTGGGATAAGCACTAGATTACAGAGTACAATAAAAGTTTCTAAGTCCTGTGGGTCATCAGTCACAAGATCCACATAATTATGGGCAAACACATGTTAACACGATAATAGGGTACACAAATCAATCCCCTAAGATGACCCTAGAGATCTGACCATTAAAAAAAAGAAAAAAAAAAAGAAAAATCAAAAATCAAATGTGACCCTTTTTTTGTGATAGGCATCTGAGTAACACACAAGTGGCACTTCAAGTCATGCTAGAAGCTCTACTACTACTAGTTGTCCCAGAGCCTTTTTCTTTCTGTGCTTTAGAAGGTAAAAAGTTACAACAGAGAAGTCAGTAGCAAATTAAGATGGCGTTTTTCCTTCTCCAGATCCCTTGCTGACAACAAACAGAAGCCTTGATGCACAAGATTTATGAAACACCACGTGCAGAGCATGGAAGAACTATGATCTACAAAGATTGAATAGCTTTTCAAAAATAGTACAGAAGACAACAATAAAACAAACACTCAGAGAACAGCATTACTTAACTGCTAATTCTATTCTTGACCGATCAGCCAGTGCCGTCAACAAAATACCAAACTCTATTTTAAAATACCACCCTATTAGGGCACTGACTCTAGGGCTTCTGATATCTGAACACAAAGGAAGATTAAAGGAAGATTGTGACAGAGGTAAGAAAAAGACACAGACTTCTGGGGTTCAAGCTCAGTGTATCTGAGCTTGAACCACAACTCCACTATCTTCTTGGTAGCAGAGCACAATTGCAATCATGCATTTCAGCCATTTTGACCCTTCATTTTGCATAGGGAAAGGACACAGAGCAAAAATACTTTTTCCTAGAGAAAAACAGGAAAGGCCCAGCAAAACTGCTGGGATGCAGCCTGCTTAGATTGTGAGGAAACTTGGCAACAATGATGTTTTTGTCACTAAAACATGGAATAGAGGACAGATAATACTGTCCCTCATTGTATTAAGGAAATAAGTATTAGACAGTTGGGGAAAAGTTTTCTGAAAACAAAACATTTTCACAGACCAGTTTAGACGCTTCATCATTATAAGACTACAAAAGCTGCTCAAGAAAACCTCTGTCAGGATGACTTATGCATAGCTGAACTTGTCTTAGGATGAGAAGAAGAGAGATGACTTTTCTGGTCACGCAATTCTAAATGGTCTGAACACGTTTAATTGTACATGTTTTAGTTTTATCCTGTAGGAGGAGTAATTTCATAAGAATTCAACCTTATTCCAATGGAATTCTCCTTTGAGAAAGAAAACCCCATGCAGAACAGATGGAATTCCAAAGGACCAGATTAGCTGGTAGTTCTCAACACAGTACTATGAAGCAGGCCGCTAGTACGATAACCATGTTACCTCCTCCTCCTTCCCCAAAAAGCTCTAATTTACTCATCAAAATAATTTGCAAGATTACAGAAATGTCATGGCAATATGCAGGACTAAAGACACGTGAAAGTTAAAAAAACAAAACAAAACCAAATAAAAAAAAAAAACAAAACAAAGAAAACAACTCATCTTGAGTCACACAGATTCACTTGTCAGAAAAAGTCTTCACTAAAGAACAATGATACAAAGATCCTGCCAGAAAGCAATCACTAAATACAAGGGAAAAAACTTGCTGCACACCACTTGCATAGCATGATGCTATATGGCAGAGTTTATCCAGGACTCGTGCTGCAACACTGCAGTGTTCAACACAGTGCACGTCCCGGTCTGTGCATTCCACAGCCACCCGAGGGAAATGAAGACCGTGATCAGAAGGCAATGAACAAACTGAATGCGCAGCTCCAGCACACACAGGTAACAAGTGCACCTTCCGTGCTTCAAGAAGTGCTCCACAGAGAAACAAACATTCTACTGGCTTTGGTCTGGCTGGGCACAGCCGTGATATGGTAGGTGACTGTAACCTTCAATTGCACATGCTAATCAACCACCTCCTCAAACAAACTACTTACTAGTGATAGCAGTGTGCATATAGCACTGAAAACAGATGCACTATCTATAAAAAAATCTAAAACCTTCCTCTTCCAGCTCTTTATTCCACTGAGTCATCATGAAACAGTGCCAAATTTGGGTTCAGCATTCAGTGGCCTTGTGTACGTGCATGTGCTAGCATGCTCTTGATTGACTTTTAAAAATGCGTCTCCAAATGAACATATTTCCAAATTAGATGGTTCATTTTATTATTTCTCACCAATTAGCTCCTGTGGTCCTACAATCTTTAAAAAATGCCAAGTTCAGCTTTCAGTGTCCAATAATAAATTTGTCTGTTACCATAGTTAGCAATGGCTAACTCTGCATCTGACACAGTTGATAAAGGAGTAGTGGAAAACATCTGCAATAAAGTATAGATACTAAATTAAACACAAAACAGCTGGTGAGCTGATTTCAGCTTCTTAACAGCCTCAGTATTTCAAATTTATCCCTGATGTAATTCCACCTATTTTAGGAATTTGATAACAATCACTACATTACACCCTAACTCACTGGTTCCAGGCTATGCCTCTCCTGCACTCAAAGGTGTGATTACAGCATGGGAGATCTCTATGCTATATTTGAATTTGCTGGTGTGAATAACAGTAGCAGTAAAGACTGTTTACTGCTAGAGTGAGAGCATGCTAGAGAACGTGCCCACAAGATTCTGCAGGCAAACACAAGCTTATATCTATTATCTGAGTCAAGTAGGAAGGTAGCAAACTGACTGTAACAAATATCAAGGACTTTATAACCCCACAGCACTCACAGCTAATAAATCCCGAGTCTCACCAGTATCTGAAAAAGCTGTATCTGAAAATAATCACTGAAGAGTTTTAGTTTTACAATACTTTTCTGAGAAAGACCTCATTAATCTCAGCTGGAAAACAGAGGCACATGTTAAAGCAAATAATTTGTTCAAGGTCACAAAATACTGAGATTCAAACTGAACAAACACATTCTTCCCTGTATATTGCTATTAACGACTTTCAGAGCCTCTCTCATGAACAAGGTCCACTCACTCCACCTCAGGCTGTGAAAACTTCCTCTCTACATCGTCCCTTTCATGAAAGAATACATGAGAAAAGGTTCATCAGCCCTCAGTCCTGGATCTTGTGAGCAGTCTCAGGCAGCTAAGTCTATAATATGACCATCTGCTTGAGTCTGCTCATTCAATCATAGATCCCTCTCTTCCCTTCATCTTTTATCAGCAGTATTTCCTGGTTTACTCCAATTTAGTGCTCTGACAAACTGATATTTTGCAGCTGCCCAATCAATCATATAACCTTTCCTCTCCAATTCCCAAAGACTCACCTGTCACTGTGTTTATTTCTGGAGGAAGGTTAAAGCTACTTTCCAATCTTCATCTGTTTCAGCCATGTAATCCACTATCAATATTTCCCCCACTTTCATTCTGAAGCTACCATAATTTATGAGATTAACCCTTTCACTTCACACATTTCCCATAAGATGCCTTCTTGGTTCCATGAGAAGTCTACCATCCTTCTGAATTCTTCTTAGATTAATTCCATTCTGAAAAATTCTCTCAGACTACTGTTCACAACTTCTCCTCTGAGCCTCTTTGATTTATGATTTATTCTTTCCTGCAGACCATTAATAAAATCATTAATATGGGATGTGGTACCTTCCCATGAGTATGTTCAAAAGGGCTATTGCCAATATTCAATCTCTACCCAGCTTAAAATACCACAAAAGGGCCATCACACAGCTGGAGCTGAATCATATTATGAAACCCCAAGCAATTATAACACTGAAAACCCAGTTCCTAGACATCTTAACTATACAACCAAATGCAAAGGAGAATTTAATTTTCTCATTAAAGATATTGGTTGTACCTTCAAAAAAGGGACTAATATCCACTGTCTCCAAAGAGAGCTGCTGTTCAACATTTATCTCTGCTTCACCTGCCCCAATGTACCTATTTCTCAAAACATTGATATACAAAATAAAGACTGCAGCAGTTTTAAAACACTACACTACAAACTTTATTTCTAAGCAACTATTAATGCCTAGATACCAGGAAATAACCGCCTTTTGTACGTACAGTGCAGACGAGAGGAAGAACACTAAATTGAGGGAAGTGGCAGATGGATTTCACTCCCAGATCTTCCACAAAACTACTCATTTGTCAAGTTACTCCCCTGTGCTTAAGGCCTTTTTCCACACCTTATTGGCTGTATTTGTTTAGACTTTAAAGAAAGACTCAAAAGAAAAAGCCTCCATAAGTACAGTGTTGGAAAATTACATACAATACAATAAAGCAGCTGGAAGTCTGCTTGGTGGCCTTACCTGCAGGGCCCTCGGAAAAGGCAACAACGAATAGGTCAGGTACTTACTTCCAAGGCTGCCTGTGGCCTGCAGGTGGCCTCTGTTTAGCAGAATTATCATCAGGTTCAAACAGTAATAATATCTTGCTAAAATCATAATATTGGAATATTACTGCTCTACTCTTGAACAAGTAAAGAAGATAAAAAGAAGCAGCAGGATAAATGAGGGCTGATGTATTGAAGGAGTGGTGATTAGTGATTTTGACTACTCCCAGTGATTCAAATCAGAGCTACATATGGCAGGAGAACATCAGGTACAAACCACCATAGTCCCCTGAAGATGAAACACTTTTTATGGATTGAATTTTTAATTTCTTATCCATCTACCCCTGAAAAAAAATTCGTGGCATTTGCCTCTGGATTTCAGACATCTCTTGAAAAACTCTTCTTCTCAGGTGTACTCTGTTTTTCCCTGATTTTGTAGCCCCACCACTTTAAAACTTCTTCAGTTTTAAAAGCCTCTCTGATATCTCCTCTACCTCAGTTCCAACGATGCACATACTTGGCCACACTGAGCAGTAGGAAGAAAGGAGGAGACTCTTGGTAGCCCTTTCCACATACCCAGGGATGTCAGGACAAGAAAGACAAAATGCCAAACACAGGCAGCCTGATCTTGATCACATTCAGGAATAAATCACTATACCTAGCTAATTGTAGTTTATATGCACATTGTGTGACAAAAAATAAAATAATTTCATTTTTTCATTGTCAGGCATTTTCAGTCCTAGTAATGGTACTCAGCTTTACAAGAAAAGTGTTGTAAGGAAAATACTCCTCAAAATAGGAACCACAGATCATATTGACAATTCTTGTTAACTTTACCCCAATTTAGAATCACAGTAGTTAAGCTGTATTTATTCTAGAAGTTCAATCAAGTTTTATGACAAGCCACACCTTTAGAGCCCCATTTTTAGTGAACTCTGCTTCAAGAAACATGTTCTAGACAATAGTAATTGGGCATTGTATTTAACTTGCCAGCTCTACTTTTACCTCACTTTTATGATAAAACTTGAAAAAAATATTTTGTTTTTAAAATTATGTTTCAAACCATTGTGATGTAATCCATAAAATTGCCCTGATATGTCCTAGGAAAAGTATAATTAATGAAAAAATCTTTATTTTATTTGAGACATCATGACATACCATGATCACAGAGCTTACCTAGCAACAGCTGGCCCCAGAAGCAGTTCCTAAACTACTGATGTCCTATTTACTCCATTTGCTGTAAAAAATCCCACATGTATAGGGGCCGTAAAGTGACAGAAGTCTTTCCTAATAGTAGTAAGAAAGATACTACATGGTAGCAACAAGATGTAGTAGGCGAGGTGCTAAAATAATCCCTAAATATTTTGACAGGAGCCAAGTGCTCTAGCTGGCCTCTGGGCTTGCTGTTTCTGACATTATTAGGCTACTTCCTGGCAACTCCTGAAATGCTGTGAAATAGGGGATGGAGTGGGGGGGTCAGATCTGTAGCATCCTGAAATGACCCATCTCTAGCATCAATGCCTTGAAAATCAAAACACTTGAACAATTCTTATCCTGACTGCAGCACTTCCTCCTCAAACAGAACATATTTTGTATTCTACACCAAAGTTGACATGCAGGGTCTGCCAAAAGTCAGATTTCAGTGGCAGAATTTAGGTCCAGATCATCCAGCAGCCACATAGTCACGGGTTTTAGTGAGCACAGGATATTGTTCTGTACTTTATCAAGCGCTGTAACTTGCTGCTACTCAATCAGTACTTGACAACATCATAGAATGTCTCCTCCAGAGAAAAATACACTATGAATTTTGAAACAATTGCATTGCCATTACATTTTCTCTTTTTTTATAGACTGAAAAATAATTTTAGTACAAAAAGACTAAAGGATTCAGTGCAATAGTAGCATAAGTTGGAGTGACAATTTCTGCATAAGAAATCAAAGAACCCTGAGGAAGACGACTTGGTTATTAAAGACTCTGTGCAGGTATTAACAGAATAGTAAGCAGATACCCATGCATTCTGTGCTAATCCTGCCTTTTGAAATAGTAGAATATTATGGGTTCTTAAAGGAATTTCTCTTTACCTCAGTTTTCAGGGCACTCAATTTTTGAATCAAGTCCTTCACAGTCTTCCTGTGGAGCTGAACAATTCATGGAAAAGCTGCAAGATTAAACTAGCACACCGTATACAGCCAACTTAGAAACATTAAGGAATCTTCAGACACACAGGAAAATGGTTTTCCATCAGCAGGTTCTCAAGCCAGCAGGTAACTTTTCACAGATTTTAATCAGGAGCAGTGACAGAAGGCTGCAGTGGCTGCAGTGTGTCCCAAAAATATGTTATTAAGCAGGTGCAAAAATATCTTTCAGGCTTGTGTACAAGTCACAATGTAACATTCAGAAACAGCTCGATTTTTATTTCCTGTTTATTCCCCTGAACAAACTCACCAGCTATTGTACATGAGCCAGTGAAATGGAAAATTATCACCAAAAATATTGAAACAGCAGGAGTATGTTTCAGCTACTTCAACCCTAACTTTCAAATGTTTCAACACACAAAATTATGCACAAGAACAAGCTTAAACACTATAAATCACAAATTTATATTTTACATTGCATGGGATAAAAGATATGCTTCACTCTACTCTCAACCTGGAGAAAGGGCAAAAAAACCAAACATCAACAAATTCTTGCCGTGTCTGTTTATACAGTGGAATTAATGGTTCTGTATTATATTAAAAAAAACCCTACATTTTTAAAAAATAAATATAATTTATTTATNGAAGTAGGTCAATCACAGATGAAAAGAAAAATTCTCAAATATTGATTTCATGATCATATGCTGAACTCCATTTTTCCCTTCCCTTTCCATTCTTATTTAGAATAAGAAATTGTCATTGCTTCCACTGTACTTTGAGAGTACTGAGACAGTAAAATGTATCATGTTATCACGAGCTGCATCTCATACTACAAGACCTCCCAGAAACATGTCAGAATTGCTACTAAAGAAGATAGAAAAATAAACATTTTTATTTCCAGTATGAAGCTCTATGTATAGACTGTTTTTCACAGGCTGCTCTATATCAAGTGCCATCCTTGCTAAAAATTGCACTATTAGTTGTGACACAGAGACGTCTGAGAAAGTGAAAAGAACGTTTCAGCAGGAAATAGATTCAGTATAATGGTTTCATCTGAGCTGAAGAAAATTAAGGCTGGAATTTTTAATGTTGGGCATTTTTTTGTTGTTTTTCTTCATACATTACATGACTAAAGAGCCATGTTGTAATACACTTCAAAATACTTTGAAATTTAATTTTTAATGTAAGATATGTCTAAATCACACAATACAATGTAATAACTCGTCTACTTATTATGAAGAATATCACTTTTCATTACCATTTTTATTCCTTCATGCATTTCAACTGATGGTTAACATTTAATATTAAAACAAAGGCATAATCCACGATCTCATAGAAGTTTTCACATTGCCTTGAACACAATACAAACACATAAATTCATTTTGGGACACAATTATATTTCAGCATTTGTCCTCTAAATTCACTAATTTTAGTGTTTATTTAAACAACTTTTAAGTATGGCAGCAAAGCTACGCTGACAATCACCTGGATATCAAAGAGACTAAGAACCATCAGCCCTTATCTGTTTCTTTTGGCTCTACAGAGTCCATTTGGTTCACTGGGCCCTTGCAAATCCTTTAGACAAGGATGACCACCCTTAAAGCACCTAAAATTCACTCAGCTAAGTCTGTTTAGCTACATCTGTCACTTACAGCTACTCAGCCTCAGCCTCCTTCGCAGAGGATGGCAGGGGATTAGTTTTCCAGAAAGCAAGACACCTTGTGAAACCGGGATTTAAGACAGCCCTGATGAACCGCCCTCTGCAGTTTCTATCCTCTCCTTGGACTCTTCAAAATCAGCTTAGGCTGGGGTGACCAACACTTAGGTGCCCCAGTTTAGGTGAGGTGAATCCCAGCCTTAGCACACTTATAATAGCTTGTCCAATAAGAGGCAACAGAGAAACTTTCACCTTCTACAGAAGACTCTTGTGTTTTCAGTGGCAGTATGAACACGAACTTACAAGAGCTCAAGGCATCGAGTGTCAAGAAGTCTACACAAGCTTTGCACCACTATTGAAATTACAGCTGTGTCTTAAATAACAACAAATAGCACACTGCGAACTGAGGCTTCACATTCTTTCACTGCCCAGTGACTTAACCAAATCACAAAGACCGAGCAAATATCTCGGCCTATTAATCTCAACCCGAATCACATGCAAATCTTGATATTCAAAAGAAACTGTCAGTAATTCAGTCCATCTCTACTCATAATCCCAGTCACAAGATTGGTTTCTCTCCAGTTTTGGTATTAATTTACAAGCGTGTGCAATTGCAGCCTTCAACCCCCAAAGAGCTAAGGGGTGACCACAGTCAACACGATGCCAACGTGAACAAATCCTGAGGCAACGTAGGATTTACAGATTTCAGGTAGCTGAATTGTGAGCCAGCCAACTCTCCAGTGCTCCACCAGCTGCTCCAAAAATTTAGAGGAAGCAGGAAAAGCCAATGAAAATTCTGTGAAGAAAGCATAAATTTTGTGAGGCTTTGGCAGTCCAGCTTCCACATGGCTGGTTGTCCCAGGAAGAGGAGTGGAATTGCTGCAGTCAAACTTTAGGCATTTATGTCCAAGCTAGTGCCATTAGGAAAGAAACTAACATCATGAAAAAAAAAAACAAAAAACCTGAACTGAATAGCTGGCATAAATCCTGCTATATTTTTCATGTTAGGTCAGTATTACCAGTTATCTTCATGTCCAATTTTTGTGGCATAAGATAATAGATCTGAGATAATAGAAGCAAAGTACAGGTCAGAAATCACAAATTCTTACAGTAACTACCACAGCAGAAAAGGATAGTTGATTAAAGAATCTGGCAAACCTCAGGCATGACAGAGCATGCTGTTAGGATTACAGCACACAGACCATGGAACAAGATTTCTGTATGCACACATACACACACTCAGACATACACATATATCATGATCAAATCAGTATTACTGGTAGTTAAAATTCAAGGTTTCCGGTTTTACTTGGCTTTCAGCTCCCAATAATTCATCTTAAGTAGTGATAAGACAAAAATTTTGTCTTTTCCCCACATGCTGTCATAAATTTTAACAATATTAATGGCTAGGTAGAGATTTTCCTGACCTTTGTTGAGCAGGCCATTGATCTCAATACTGCAAAAACAAAATGAAATACTGTAAAAAAAATGAATACTGTAAAACAAAATGAAAAAAAATCTCTTTGGAAAGAAAGATATATAGATAAGAGCAGATAACTTGAACGACAAACTTTGCTTACACAAATACAGCTTATTGTCTGCTTCAAAACTGACCTCATTTTAGGTTCATCCTAAAGCCCATATTTACTATTAAACTAGAAAGATGGTGAAAACTAAAGGAAAGTGAAGCCTGCAGAATGAAACTATACAAGCCTCTTTGTGCCTTACCACCTGAAAACACTACAGCATGCAGGAGTTAAACCAATTTAGAGCAGTAGGTCACTAGCAAAGCCTACACAACCCTACTGAACAGGCACTGTGGCCTTAGTGCTCCAGAAGGGAAATGCTGCAATGGTTGTCCAAGGAACTACAAGTTAATCAACAAGACACTTCTCTGCTGTGGATAACACTAACTCATGAAATATGAAAGAAAAATTTGACATCATCTAATAAGAAGATTTTTTTTTTTACTTCCAAGTTAAACCTGTTATAAAGATCTCCGCTAAAGTAAGCAAAAACGCCCAAAAATATTTATGTCCAGGGCAACACTACAGAAGCCAAAAGAAGTTTAGCCATGGCCATCAGTGTGAATTTCTGGTAGTAAAAGAGAGTCCAGCACAGCAGACACTTAACATTCACACAGTCAAATAGATACTGGAGTACCAAACTACCTGCCAAGAATAAACTCATTGAAACAAAAAGGGATCTGCCACACTTGAACATTTGCTGTGTTGTTGTCCCTTCTACTACAACCTCCCCAACTCTGAAAGGATAAATCCTTCTGCACCTGCCACCCTGAAATCACCACAGATTCCTGGTTGGTCAGTTCACCACTTCCATAGAAATAAACTGAATTACAAGTTTATATAGCTTTTCACGTTGTTTATTGCAGTTGATGACTCAAACCTGCAGGTTTTGCATTTGAGTTGTTCTAAAAGGAGTAATTTTTTTCTGGAATGCTCAGAGTTGGTCCTTCCTTAAAGACAAATTTGTAACGAGTTTTTAAGATGGCTTTTTAAGACCTGAAAGCCTGAAAACTGTCACACACACTTAACTAGGAAATTAAAGCTTATATTGATGCAGTGATAAGAACACTAAGGCAAAATCGCAAACTGCAAAAATAAGAAGTGCACAGATGTTCCAGCTCATTTTTGGCCTTCTCAAGAAATACTTACATTAATAATATATCATTGTAAGACTGATTATATTTATTCTATGACACACAGAGCTTTTTGAAAGGTGTTGCTTTTGGCAGAAACACATTGCATTATATCATATTTCTAATGGTAGGCAGAACCTAGCAAAACTAAACAAAACAAGAACCTAGCAAAACAGACTTAAATAATTACTAAAATACATAACACCAAACTGAAAGTAATCAAGGTGTGCCTTTATAAGACACATTCTANCAAAAAAAGCAAAATCTGAAGAGTTTCTGAGGACTCCTGGCCTGTACACAGCCACACTATATTAGTTTGCTTTTCAGTGTTAGACTTTGTTTTGCCAAATATAATACAAGAACATCTGAAGGAAATGACAATGTACATCAAACAATGGATTGATGGTACAAGTAGAATTGTTATTTACAGCTAAAAACCATCTAGTTTGTCGAAACAAACTAAAATTATGCACACACCACATAGCTGGTTTTTTTTTTTACTACAAACTACTACAAAGGAGATGGAGTTTTGATTTGACTTGGTTGCATTTTGACATGTTCCAGTTAAGCTGGGGTTGGTGGGAAGGATTGTCCTTCAACATTCAATTCCCTTTAATTTTTGCAATTAGATGGGCTACCTAATTTTGTTATCAGAATGCAGCTTCTAATAACATTTACACAAATACAGAATGCTTTCAAAATTCCTGAAGTGTTTACCTATGTGGTTTCACCATAAGCAAATACTTTCTTAAAAAAACAAAAAACAAAACATTTTTAGGCTTCCTAGTGCTCTTCTTCAAAACATATGATTCAATTCCTTTGGCCTTATCTCCAAAAACCAAAACCAACTTTCTTCAACTCCCTCTCTCATATTCCTTCCCCTTTTATTCCCAAGTCATGAAACAGCAATCTATAGAGTTTTTAAGACAGAGGAAAATACCAGACCAGCAACATTTCCCCAGAAACAGAGTTAAGTAACTGCATTTAATTAAAGATTTAATTGTAGCATGCTGATTTAAAAGAAAATAGATCTTATAAACCTACTCAGAAGTCCAAAGGCAATAAGAATAAAGGTTAATATAAAGTATATACTAAGAAATAACACAACAAACTAGTGCTGAGCACCCTTGCCTGAAACAGACTGATATAGTACAGCACTTGCCACAAAGCTTAATGACTCTAAACATACAAGCCTTTGTTTTGTCCTCTGTTTATTTGATTGATACACTTTTCTAAGTGTCAAGAAACTGTCCATAAGCATCAATTCAATTACCATTTCTGAACAGGTAACACCTGGATTGATCTCACTGTATCAGATGTGTTCCCTTCTCTAAAATAAGGTAGCTGCTTGTGCATATAATCCGTGTAAGAAAACACCAAGATCTTGATTTCTCCAGCACAGTCACAGCAGGCAGAGCCATGACTCTGTGTCAGGCTAGGATCCCTCACTCGATCCTCAGCCCTCCCAGCTGATACTCCGTCCTGATTTTTCTCAGGAATATCTCTCTGCCACTGCACTTCTTTCTGCAACGTGAGTTTCTTCAAGGTCACGTTCCTTTGCATCTGAATTACCAAACCACTCCCTTCTCTTGCCTCAACCAATACACTCTTCTTCAACTCCCATATCTTGCTAAAATGGAAACATAAGAACAGTTTCCGTAAGCTTTTGCTTTGAGCCTATTGTCACCTTCCTCATCACCTTCTTGCTTTTCCTCATGCCAATTTGTATGTATATCCTAATTCTGTTATTCATTAGAGATGGTCAAGAGACGTAGTACCTGGTTAAAAAGAAAAATCATTGGGGAGTGGCGTCTAAGAAAGGCTGAATAGCAAATGACAAGAAAATCACTTTTACATTCAAGAAAACTTCATGTAATTTCACACTTTACTGCCTTCATGTAATTTTTAGGAACACTCCATACAGCTCAAAAAACCCTTGTAGCAAAGCTTTATGAGTTACTGAAATCCTTAACATTTATTGGAAACATTTTGCATTAAAAAGCAAATATAAATGCCTAATTCCTATGTAAAAATAAGAGTTTATGTGCTAATAAAGCCCAAGCATTTTATTTACTGTTATTGCTGGTGGCTGCCTGAGAAGCTTTTACAGTTTAGAAAGTTTATATAATTTTCTAAGTGTGCTTAAGCAATCTCCCTGGCAAAGACAGAAAACAAGCTACTTCTCCAAGAACAAGTTAGATGCCTTTTGGGTGGATTCAGATCCTTAAGAATCACAGAAGTTTTAAATAGATATTTGAATGTGAAAGTAAATATTTACCAAAAAGAGGGTGGTTTGTGCTTATGTGAGATTCCTATTAAACCTCTAACCAAATATGAAAAAACACATCCAAACATGGAGAAAAAACCTCCACAACCCCAGACCTCTCATCTGCTGGGGTATTTGGTAGGCCTTTCCACACAGACATAGTCATCACCTTCCTGGACAGCAATTAGCAGCATTTACCCAGAAGTGGGAGACGATTCCCAAATAGCCATTAAAGATGCCAGGCCAATAAAGGCCTTACTTACTACTTACTACTACTATTTGAGACTAGGCAAGCCCTCAGACATTTCTGAAGGATGCAGGAGGAAGCTACACAAGTGCAATGCCTGCAGCTCTCGGCTTCAGAGACATGTCTTGCTCCAAATTCCCCTTTTCACCTCAGACTGCTCCTCTCATCTCCTGAAGGCAGCGAGCATATGCAAGTAGACAAGGAGGGAGCGAGACACACTGCACTGCAAAGTGCCAGCAACAACCGAGCTTGGGAAGATCTTGTGGCTTCCACGCTAAGTCTGAGACAAAATCAGCTGGAAGACTGGCTAATGAAACTACACTCATTTTTCCCCTGTGTAATGATACTGAAATCTTGTTACGATTTATGACTATAAAAGTTTTCTCAGCCAAAAGATAAAGTAACCACTTTGGCTAGGTATTCCTGAAAATACACAGAAAACAGGCCTCACTGTTTATTCTGAAAATAAGACAGCTTCGTCTTATCTACTGCTGAATTCCACAGCCAGAAGCCCTCAAAAGTTTCATTATGACAAGATCTTCTCTACAGAGTACAGAAAAGAAACCATAAAACCAAATTTCTTCTTTGTAGGGCAAGGAGAGTGTTCGCCTTCTGTTCTCTTCAGTAATTACATTGTTGAGCTTGTTTCTTTTAATCCTAGACTTCCCTACAACAAATTCACAGAACTCCATGGAAGTGAATTAATTGTGGTTAACTTTTCCTGAAGGTTATTATGAGGAAAAGATATTAAAATCTGGTTTAACATTCCTTCGTTTTGAAATTCACACTTTTTAAAAAAATACCTGTCTTTCAAAAGCATATACATAATTTTCTGCTTGCATAAAAATTATAAATTTTAATGGAAATTGAAACATTTCACACAGAAAGAAAAATTCTTTTAACACAAACCATTTTGATGTAAAAATGTCTTCACAGATATTTTTTATGAGCTCTGATACTATTATAGCTATAAAACTGACCTCCAGTTAAAAGAAAAAGAAAATTCCATCTGGTTCTCAAGAGCTGGAGATGACTCATTTTTGCCTCACCACTGCTGCTATCTTTTGGCATAGTCTCATATTTACGTGTTAAATTTAGCAAATCTCTCTGATCTCCACATACAGAAAAAGACTATGATTGCATTTACATGTTCAGGTTTTGCCAAATTCTTACATGCTTCAGTTTTTTCAACTTGTAGAATGCACCATTCAGCAAAAGCACGTATAGTGAAGTGTTTAATTCACAGCAACGAAAAATGCAAGAACATAATTTTTACTATTGCTGTAGTCCACTGGCTGACTGTCCTGCAAACAGACCTTTAAGTGTTTTGCTGTGTGGGGTTTTTTTAAGAAAAATGTTTTCAGGAGCTCTATTAACAGTTTATTCCAATCCTTGACAGGGTGAATAGCCACCACATACCAGAGAAGACAGACAAGGTGCTTAGTTCCACCTATTCAAGATCCTAATCCTTCACCATTCATACTGTGAACCAGGATGGGGGAATCTCTTCCTTGCTGAGGATCAGGCAGCTCTCTCAACCACCCTTAGTGGACTATATGCTACCACATATCTTAGCATTATCAAACAGAATTACTCAAACACAGGTCTTTCTCCAGCACAGTAAGGACACTTCTATTCAGACCAGGATTGCTGGCAAGCACACAGCTAAATGCCTCTGACAGATCTCAGAGAAACACTGAATTCAAGAGGCTGCAATCAGCATCTCTTCTCAGAGCTACAGAAAGGTGAAACCAAGTCAATCATCTTGTCCTTTATCTTATTTAACTTAAATAAGCAGCATACCAGATGATGCTAATAGCAGTATGACCTGTATGTTGTGACCATATACATCAAAGAGCTACTTCCGTTCATATTTAAATCTGTAACTAAAACAACTGCAAACTTTCATGGCATAAAATTATTTAAGTGTAAAACTTAGGGTAATGTCCTTATTGGCACTGAGAATCTGCTAAGGTTTTAGATTTCTTACATAATTAGGGTAAGCTTATTTGCTTTTAGTCGATGTCATTAAAATAGGAATATAAAGAAAAGCTGCATCAATGGTAAGCTACGATAAGAAAGAAAGCACTTTATCATACTAACGGAGTTGATGCTTTAATAAGACAGTTGAAATCTGAAGCAGTAAATAAACAATTAGCAAAATCGCTGGAAAAAAGGAATTAATGGGCTGAACAAGATGCACAGACCCTCAAGAAAATAAATATATTATTGATCTGTAACTGCAGCTCTCAAAGTTTGGCCCCTGAGAAACTGGCTTCCATCAGTAATAAAGAATATGGTAAATTATAATTAAATTACTTAAATCATTGCACAGAAACAAGATCCCCAGTGTTCTGTTGAGTTTGGAAGCAAATGTCTATACTTTAAGCTTGCACATAAATGGAGGTAATCATATGAATCAGCAGTTATATGGGTTGTCTCTTTTCAAATGTCTTTTTAGACAGAGATCAGGTAATTAATAAAATTAACTTTCCTGTTAGGAAACCTTATCCAAGAAAACATTGGGTTGGCAATCTGCTTTAACAATGCAGCATGCATTGGAGGAAAAAAAAAAACCACAAAAAAACACCAAGTAAAATACTTGAGCTGATATTAGCAAAAACAATGGACTACTTTT
Source organism: Ptilonorhynchus violaceus (assembly GCA_013397565.1). Taxonomy (NCBI): domain Eukaryota; kingdom Metazoa; phylum Chordata; class Aves; order Passeriformes; family Ptilonorhynchidae; genus Ptilonorhynchus; species Ptilonorhynchus violaceus. Next base: position 137,082 of record VZRJ01005113.1, on the reverse strand, counting down.
CACTGCAGTAATCCATTAGTAAATTAAAGGGAGGCCATCACTCTCATATAGCCACTTCAGAAGCAGAAATGCAGCATTTTCAAAATGGAAAGGAAGACATGGAATCTCACTGTCACTGCATGTAGGATTTAGGTGACTGGCTAGTCAATTCTGTGAATAGACACTGGACTCTGTCCACAAAATGCTAATGGTCTTCTCCATCCACACCTTGACATTACTCCCAGCAGACAGTTGGAACAATGCTTATGGTGTTAGACACGCTGTGTTAAACAGAAGGCCATCCCCTCTGACTCCACAAGCTGCAAACCGCTGGAGGCTGAAGGAATCTTCTGGCTAAGCACTACAACATGACCGCACTGTTCAGCACCAAACATCCCAACTTACGGCTGCCTGACTCTTACTGTGTTTATTTCAGAAACTTGAATCTCATGAATGCCACTGGACTTCAGAAATCCAGCTTTGCACATCTGCTCCTTTGTGCTGTGTTATAAACTGCTGCAAGCATTGAAGGGCAAATACACACAAACCTTTTTTTTTTTGTAATTGCTAGAAGACACATAGACCAACTGGATAAAGTCAGAGGCAGGGAGACCATTCCACACTGAATGAAGGGTGGTGAGATACAAGTCACAAAGTGTCACTTAATCTATTGATGCATCTTCCTCTCTCTTTTAATGAAATCCCTGGGTCATCTCAAAGACACTCATTAAAAGAACAGAAAGGCAAACCCTCATTTCCATTTCATCAATGTACACATGACTCTGCCACACTGCATCAGAAACCAGTCTGGTGACAGCCATTCCTGCAGCCAGCTTCATAGTAATAACTCATTAATGACAGGCCTCCTTTCTTCCTGACGTGACAAGAAGGCATTAAGAATACAGAGTAGAGTAGCTTGGGAGACAGGAAACTGGAGCTGTTCAGTCCTATCTTAACCAGTCAGTAGGGACAGTAAGTGGCAGGTGTCTTCTGATAGCTGGCTAATGGGACAGAAATAAACAAAACGATCAAACAAACAACTAACAGAGATAATGTTCACATCTCAAAATACAGGCACTACAGCTGTCAACTATCGGCAAGGCCCTGTAGTTCCTACAGAGATGCCAGTGACTGAATTCACCCTGACACTCAAATCTTCCAATATCTGCAGAATGGGCACTGTCAGTCAGGGATGAGGCTTTGCCCTGGCAAATCTGGCACAAACATCTTCCATTTTTACACTCCTGGCTCTGTGGGTAAGCCAACTGTCTCTCCCTTTATAATTTTACATCTTAGTTCTACTAAAAATATGAGCTATATTATTGTAACAAGTAATCCGCATTAAGAATAATTTATTTTCCAGTTCTCCTTGTATACGGGTAGAATAACAGATGGATTCTTCAAGTTAAAGGAACTTTGCCCTACTTCAAAGAATCCCTTTTGTATTTCAACCAAAGTCACACATGAGGAAAACATGTTTTAAAAAAATCCACAAGCTTCCTTTGTTGATGCACTAACATGGGAAATAGAAGTGCAAGATTAATATACTACTTACTGATTAAAGAGAGTACAAAAGAGAAAAATATTCTTCGAACCACAATAGCTGGAAGCTTTACAATACGTGGCCACATGACCACATCCCACAACTACAGCAATGTGTCACAAACATAGCTTAGCAAACTGGGACATCATATATATTCCAGGGCCCTAATTGAAGGATGCCATAGACCCACCTACAATCAAGGATTCTACAACACTAAGAGGCTTTTACAAAAAAAAAAGGCAAGAAAACAACAAAATGCTAAGAATACCTGAATCGAGGGTGTCAGAACAAGAAAATGCAGGAAAGAGAGAATATTTTTGTGTTTTCTGTCTTCTTGTTGTTCAACTCAGTCACAAAATAGGGGATATGCAGAATTAAGCAAGTTATGGAAGACTTTCCAGCATGCTTTGTAACAGCTCCTAAGGCTCAGCATAATTAAAGATTATGAAGAAATAATTTATACATTCTTTGCAGAAAGCCACAAAAGCAGGAAATTATCTGAACAGTCTTTTGATAAATTTAGGTCTTTAAAGTTGCTGAAACTCAAGAAAAGGCCTACTGATTTGATAGGGTAAAAAATCCTCAACTTAATAAGATAAAATTTTAATTTTGAAAGGGCTTTTTTCCCCTTTTTTTTAGTCATCACCCTCTTGCAGCAAAAAAAGGAGATTAGAATAATGCCTCCAGACTTTTAAGCATGGTTATACTTTAAGGGTATATATATTCTAGAACATGCACAATTATAGGTATACTCTTATGAATGGCAAAGAAAATTACACTGGAATGAATATAAGCATGATAGACCATTTCTTTTTCCATCCCCTCACCCACAGAAAAAAACAGATCTCCTTGAAATGGAAGCGCTTTAGTCATTTTTGCTATTATGCAAATTTAACATTAAACTGTTAATGATTAACTGCCAAACAACAGACAACTCTCAGAAATCAAAACAGTATTCACAAGCTAAAAGAACAGCAAAGAAAAATGAGAACTTCTATTTAAACACAGGGGAGAATTATGGATTAAAACGGCAAGTATCTGAAAAATGATATATCATTATAAACACGATTTTTAAAACAGTACAGAAGAAAAAATTGAAGTAGACTTGGAGAGGAAATAATTCTCATTCTTCAGAAGACAGTAAAATACCCACAATTCTAAGTGGAAAATCTCTGACATCCAGCAAACCAACTTATAAGGAAATCATGAGTCACCTAGGTGGGAGATGGCTAATGGTTGGGTCTTGGACTTCAATACTGAAATGTGGGAACCTCTCTTCTTTTGATTCAATTAGCAGATTCATTAATTTGAAAATTGTTAGGAGACTGTCCGTGCTCCTTACAAGAGAGTGGACTGTCTGTGGAATTATGTAAACTATGCTTGGATAATTGGACAGAGTTAAAATCTAATAAAAATAACTGTTTAGGTAAATGTCTGTGTTAGTTAAGCAACAAAATGAGCAATATTATGGACACAAAAATAAATTTCTTTCTTCCAATACATGTGGAACAGTCTGCAGGAGTTTGATATGCCAACCAAATAGCACAGACAGCTGATTTGTCTTCAGCAATTCCAGAGAGCAATCTGCCTGTAATATACAGTCTTTTTGAAGGATTCTGAAATAAAGAAAAGAAGCCACCTCCAGAGGCCTGGATCCAAATATGGATTTAGCTCTTCAGCATTTACATAACTTCAAATAAGTGGGAAATTAGTCAAAATGTTTTCCTGAGACTGGGCTATGTCTAGCCACAGGTGAAAACAGAACAGGTCTGATGAGAAACTCTGAATAAACAAGTCAGCATATAAACTTTAACTCTATTAAAGTATGCACTCAGTCATATATCCTCACAAGATCATGCCTCTTCTCAGCATCTCTGTTTCCCCATTCACATTAAAGGGTTTCTCCCTCTCTTCTCTGAAGCAATTTGAGATAAAAGGAATAAATAAGCAACAGTTATTATGACAGTGTTGCTCTATGAACAGCGTTAATCAACACTTTAAGTGGTTTCTGTATGTGATTTCAGACAGAGCTTAGCAACAACAAATCTTATACTTAAGCTGGCAAAACCATCATAATAAAATGCTCTGATTCTTAATGTAATTTCCAAGGCACTAATACTGGAAATAAAATTTTCGGTCCCTAAGATCACCCAGTTGTAAGTTCTCTATATTAAGTATGATTTCCAACTAATAAACACACTAAACTATAATTTGAAATGATATCTCAAATACTGTGAAGCACAGATAGCTGAAATACAGTTAGAGATCATTTTTTTAAAAATGACATTAATTTAATTATTTGTAATATTGACTACAGACCAAAATAATTCTGATAGTTTTAAATATTCTGAAGTATGCAAGAACTTTTTTCTAGGTACATGAAGGAAAAAAAAAAATCTATTTTTTCCTATAAAAACACAAATTATTTTTTTTCTCTAGTCTCCTCGAGAAGTGATAACCAGCTCATAAACATAATGAGTTAAAATGAAACGATACAGGAGATACATTTAACTCCATCACATCTTACCTAATCAGACAAGTACAAATATTGTAATACCTACACATTTCTGGTTTTTAGATTTAATCCTAATGTATGATCAGAATAAATAGTACTACACTAATATAAACCATCAGCTAAAATGCTAAAATTAATGACATTGAAAATAATCATTCACTATTTCAATACCAGAACATATCATCATATGGGAGCAATAAATAGAAGAAATTATGTAGACTAAATAAAAAGCAAATATATTGAATCAGAACAATTGATACTGGCATTGGTTAAAAGATCCTACTTGAATTCATCAAAGTTTCAGGATTTATTAAAAGAATAAGTTTTAAATATTCAAAAGTTCAGATTTATGACCAACTATCAGTATTAGGCCAAACCTAATCCTTCAGTACAATCACAGAGCTACTTCTTCTTACTTCCTATGAACACTCACGCAAAGGAATTATGTGAAAAACATACTCAGAGCACAGGCATTTTCTACACAATGATCACTTCCATTTGTCATTGTCCCAATTTACTTTACTGTGAAACACAAAAAAAAATTGTGTTCATAGAGGTTCTTTGACAGAAACACTGATGACATTTTGAACTAATTTATCACTAAGTGATACCTGCCCTATCTCTTGCATATTTTACACGAGCACCCTTCACAAAGAAGCCCACATATGCCACAGCTCAAAATGCTGCAGCAGTAGTGGTGCTCATGCTGGACTGAGCAGCAGTATTGCAGCATCCTCATGTACTGAGGGGACTCTGCAGTTGTGGGAATTTCCATAACAGGCAAAAGCCAGTGTTGGCAATGGGAGATTATGACAGATGGTTTGCAGGGTCCAAGGGGACTGACAAATAATTCATCCACCGAATCTAAAGACTGCAGAACTTGCCAAAAAGTTAGATTAGTTATAATTGGGCATGAAGGAGAGGTGATCATGACCACCATTCTTTTTGTTACTCTAGGAAGAAGGGGAGTGTAGGAAGGGTGTTTTGAAGGCTACATGCAGTTTCTTAGTTGGAAACCGAAGTCAAGGACCTCCATGGCAGCATTCTCTGAAATGTTTCCAAATTGTTGTCCGAGGCCCAGGAAATAGGCTGCCTCAATGCAACCATGAGACAATGGTGAGGAGATATACAAAGAAGTGGAGAAATAAGGAATTAACCCAGAAAGGCAAGTCAGACCACCTGCAATGTCAGCTGACCAGCACGTGAACAACAAAGTACAGGCAGAACTTGTAAGTGCTTCTACAACAGTATTAGAAGCCTAGATAGGAGACCTGGATCAGGAGATGTTATCTGAGACACAAAAAATTCAACATGCAGAAGCAGCCATTTTTAACTATCCATATGCAGTATGGACTAACATCACATGAGGACAAGATCCAGAAATCCAGTTTTTTGGATGCAGTAATTGGTTCCTAGAAGAACTAGTCTTAAATTCCCCAAGAGACGCTCTCCAGGCTTTTTTCAGAAGTGGAGCAAATGACTTGATACAAGTTGTAAGTGGAAAAACACAGTGTTTAAAAGTAATCACAACACAATTAAAACTAACAATAAATAAATTTTAAAAAAGAGTATTCCTATAAATCCAGCACAAGGGTATTCAATTATTCAATTTCAAGAAAAGACACAAATAGAAATTGTACAAGAAGACAAATCAAATGAGCAAAACCCAAAAAGAGTGGTCAAAAAAAGCATGTGAGAATGCATGCATGAGCTGTTCAAAAAACAATGTTCTAGATGACCAGATAAAACTGCCTAACATTTCTAATAGAAAACAAAACAGATAGAAATCTTCTTAGCCCAACAAGAAAGTAAAGGAGATGATCTCAGTGAAAAGGTCAATGGTTTAAAAAAGCTGGAAACTTATCCAAACAGGGAGAGGAAAGCACATAAACCATGGCAGATCAAATGTACTGACGATAAAGGGAAAACAGAAGAATTTGAAGAAATCCCTGCAAAGTTTACAACAGACTGAAAGAAATACTCCCGCCCATTTTAGGGGGTTGCGTGGGTTGTGGGATTTTCTTTTTTTTTTCCTTGGTGTGGTTTTTTTGCTTTTGAACACAGAGTCTATAACTAACTTCTGGAATTCCTCACAAGGCACTGTATAAGGAACCTAGGGAGGAATAATCTCATGTACAAGTACAGGTTCAGGGCTGACCTGCTGGGAACCAGCTCTGATGAGAAGGACCTGAGAGTCCTGGTGGGCAGCTTAACCCGCTGTGTGCCCTTGCAGCCAAGGTGGTCAGTGGCATCCAGGGGTGCACTTTCGTGTCCCCTGAACCAAAAGCTGGGAGGATTGAGGAGCTGAGAGACCCTGATAATGGAAAAATATACTGGTGGAATAATTCCCCCTAGGTGATAGTGAAACGAAAGTTCTCCTATCTGCTTTCTGAGATACTGTGAGGAATTGGTTTGTCTGATTGGTCCATAGTTCTCTCCACCCTCCCTCCTTAGTAATTGCTTGTAGTAGTTTCTCCCCACCTTCTTCCCCTCCCCTAANGAGAGCCTTCCTGCCTCTTTATTTTTGGACTTGTGGCTGGGCTACCCCAGGTGTGAGTATTTCTCCATGCTAACAACTGCACGGGCGATATCCCTCGCTGGTTAGGTGAATTTTCACCCCCAGAACTGGTTCTTCTCAAAGGAGGTTTTGGGAATAAACCATGAAGGGAATCTGCTCAGGAGAATTTCCCTGAAAAGCCATTATTGCATTAGGAAATTGTGGCCAGCAGGTCAAGGGGAGTGATCCTGCCCCTCTACTTGGCCCTAGTGAGCCTGCATCTAGAGCACTGTGACCAGTTCTGGGCTCCTCAGTACAAGAGAGACATGAAGCTCCTGGAGCAGGTCCAGTGGAGGGCCAAAAAGATGATTAAGGGAGTAGAGCATCTCTCTTATGAGGAAAGGCTGAGAGAGTTGGGCCTGTTTAGCCTCAAGAAGAGATGAAAGAGGGGATCTTACCAATTCATACAAATATCTTAAGGGCAGGTGTCAATAGGGTGGAGCCAGGCTCTTTTCAAGTGCTGCCCAGCAACAGGAAAAAGGGCAATGGGCACAAACTGAAGCACAGAAAGTTTCACCTGAATGCAAGGAAAAACTTCATTACTTTGAGGGTGATACAGGACTGGAACATGCTGCCCAGAGAGGCTGTGGAGTCTCCTTCTCTGAAGATACTAAAAACCCACCTGGATGTGATCCTGTACAATCTTGATGTACTGCCTTAGAAGAACTATATGATCTATAGAAGTCCCTTCCAAGACCACCTGTTCTGTGATTCTGTGATAAAAACTGGTTGTCAATAATTTCTCCACAGAAAGAAAATAAACACAACATGCATGGATGTCCCCTCTAATAGACCCAGTGCAGCAACTACAGCTGTATGACATGAGGGAGAACAGACATGGAGAGACATGAGGAGAACAGACTGTAAAAAGGGTCCAGGCTCACGTACAATCGTGAAACAGCATCCTTTACTGCCAATGTCAGAATACAGAGCAAGATGGATCAGTGATCTGACCCACACCTCCATTTCTTAACTTCTTAACTTCTTATATTCTAAAGAACATGTTAAAATAAATTTAACAAAAAGTTTAATCAAACTCTAAAAACAGAAAAGTGAAAGTTAAGAGGACACAGTTACTATGTTCAGCATATAATAGGCCCTGATATAAAGGGCTTCACTTTGCCACCTGGCTTTTTAAATTGGCTCCAGCAATGTTCCTTTTCCAACTTCAGTATTTTTGGAGGGGCTAGATGACTGGATGAAGAGAAAAATCACATGCATGTACTTTTCTACTCTTAGATGGTAGACAGACTGTGGTAGATCATTGCCAGCTCAAAATTAAAGAGCAAAATAAGCTGAACAGGGAAATACAATTAAAGCAATAGGAAAGCATTCTATACAACTCACAATTCATATATTCATTACTTAACATGAATTTTTCCATAAGTAAGCAAATGTTGTTGCTAGTGTTTGCTATGCAATTGTGGTAGGGGAAAGAAAAGGAGTCCCCAAGGCAGCTTCTAAATAGGAACATATTTGAAGGCTAAGTGATCATTAGTAATAAAACTAATGACATTTGTTTGCTTGTATTATAAATGATTTTCAAAGTGATGGTTTCTCTTGGAAGGGCATCAATGTTCCTGGACATATAGGATTTCTCCCAGAGAGCAAGTAACTATTTTAGCAACAAGCATTAGAGTTATTGTCATAAAATTAACATTCTCCTTATGTAATGAATGCAAAATCAGATGGCCCAGCTAAATGAAAACAGACTCCTTCAAATGCTGCATTGCTTCAACATCAGCTTTGATCACATTGCACTTGAAAGGTGACAGAGACTCCAGATGAAAAAAATTAATCTCCCACTGTAGTGTTTTCTCCTTCTCTGGACAGCCATAGCAATCTGTGAAGGGATCACAAAGACAGATAAATCTGTTTTTGTGTGTCTCTCCCCTTTTGCTGTGTGCTTCTCTACATCGCATCTGCCTCTGGAATTCATCTTTCCATTTGCTTGGGACATAAACACATAGCAAGAGCTGGATATTTTTATGCATCTGTGCAGTGAGGAACATAATGGGGATCTGTAGTATGATAAATGTCTCAAAGGGCTATCACTCTATAAATATCCAGTGTATGACTACATACACCAAGACCTTTTATAACACTAATATTAATTGAAACATCTCATCATGGGAAGAAGTCTTTTAGGACTAAATAGTTACAGTCCTTTCTCACCCAAAAATGAGAAATAAAGATATTGAATCTAGCTTTTCCTATTTTGCCACCCTAACTGTTCTTCCCCCTGTGAGCAGAATGGTGGAAAATCAGAATAGTAATTCCATTCACTCTACTCCTCAAAATGAAACATGCAGTATAAACTTGCAGTATACCTTCACAGCATAAACTTGTCCTGCAGCCAGGAGGGAGCAAAATGAACTTGTCACTTGACTGCACAAGGCCCCTTTCCCAGGACATGCTAAAAGCTGCCTCTCAGTACTGACCAAGAAACAAACAACTTCTTCAGCAGACAAGAAGCACAGCTGCCACCCATACAGAAGCAACAGCTGTCCTCATCAGCCTGACGCTGTTTTCATTCATTACTTTGATAACATAACAGGAAAAAATGGAATTTGTTCTGTTTCAGAAATGCTGTATCATAGGCAAAGGGAGTGAATGCCCATTAACTTCAAATATTACAGTTAGCTGAAACAGAAACTGCATGTACAGAGAAGTGATGGTCTTCTGGCTAAGGCAATGGACTAAATAATTTTTCCTTTCAGATGACAGTAAATATTCTGTCTCAGTTCCTCATCCCTAGGAATAACAGCCCCTTATCTTATGGGGATAAGAACACAGTACATTAACACATCATAACACTGTTGTCTTTGCAAGTACATAAAACATTCTAAAAAGATGACACTGTTACTAAATATTACACCACAGGGCCAACAAGGCTATTCATAACTTGCCAAAACGTCTAAAGTCAGGATTTTGTTTTGCATCTCTCAACAGAAATATCTATCAGCTTGGTCACTTAAGTAATAGAAGTAAGCACAGTAAGGTATACAAAGCATGTAATTAAACTCCTTCTTTTCCATCATTCTGAAAATCTTTAGTTTGGGACTTAGTGACACAAAGCTAATAAAGGATCTCAATCATCCTGTACTGGGAATTACATTAAAATAATGACACTTGATTGCAGATCTATTACTAAGCCTGTTTAGAAACACGTAAATCTGCCAGGTTTCAGTCACCAATCAATCCTGGGTCTATTTGCAAATTCCATGAATGAAGACTATCCTTAGCACCTTGCTTGGCTCAGACTGAGTGAGCCACCTCTTAACAGGTTCCACTGCCTGTATTGGTGGTTTTTTATGCTTTTAACTGAGTTATTTTATGCTTTTATCAGAGGCTTTTTGACTTTTCTGGCAGCTTTCAGTGACAATTTACTGCAGGGAGAGCTGCCCCAGATTTGTCCAAGTCCTGACGTGGATTACCTACCTGACAGCAGAAGTACCTGGCTCTTGGGTTTTATCGAAAGTCATAAACTCTTTTTCCTTATAAATTTGCAGAGAAGCACTGGTCAGCACCACTCAGAAATCACCCACTTTTTGTCAGACCAAAATTCATTGCCTCAAAGATACAGTTGGGTAGCAAAATCTTGCATGGTAGTATTCAGCATGGGGAGTCAAAAGATCTGCATGAAGCACGGGAAGTCTGTGACAAAGCCAACAAGCTCATAAAATATTTTCAGAAATTAATTTTAGTGCCTAATCTATACTTTCTATCATGCAACATTAAAAAAAAAAAAGTTAGGTCCTAGAATAGAGAAGCTTATAAAATAGGAAGAACACTACAAAGGTACAAAGAATTTCCTGGGTCAATTAATAAACCCCCTGCTGTTGCATGTATCACATCATATTATTTCCTTAAATTCCCTCCATCTTAAATGCACCTGCTTTCTCTTACATGTATCTGAAATGAGAAGCTAATCATTATGCTGGTTAGGAAATTTATTTTGATTTCCAAACTACATTTTAATTTTATTTAATGTATATGTTCGCATTAAAAAAAAATTTCTCAAGGTTCTGTAATTCTGTTTTTTCCTTCCCTGATGTATTATTCCTCTCAGAACAATTAGATTTTCTTTTGGCCTTAAAACTTTCTTCCACTAAGAAGTCACTGTCTTCTTATTTACCTCATAAAATAAGTTCTCTATCATGCTTTCCTCTTCCTCTGCCTCATTTTGCTTTCAGTTTCCCTGAACAGATTGAGTTTTGCTAACAATTTCCACAACAGCATTAATATTTCTCTATTGGGAGATTAATAGTCTGAATGGAATATACAGAACACAGGGTTTACATCTTTAAAACTGCAAAATAAATCTGTTTTAAGTGCAAATGATCTTTGAGATTTCTATCATTGTAATGTCATGCAGAAATGAAATCCATGTCAATATTTAATATTATTCTACAATTAAAAAGCTGCATGAATAAATTCAATGTCATAATTAGCACTTTTCTGCTTTGGGATACTTGGCTGAATCTGTAATCAGGTTTGCAAACCCAAGGTGCAAGATCAACTTCATCAGCAAGGTCAATGACAAAACAATACACCCACTGTTTCGAGGTGTAAGTATCTAGCACAGCTTTTTCCCTTCCCTTCTCAAATCCCTGGACTTATTTACTGAGTAGCTGCAAGTGCTGCTTTTTGTCTGCTACAAACTGCAATCAAAAAATGAGTTATTTCAGCACTACTCATACATCAATAACATTGCAATTTGTTCAGGGTTTTTATCAAGAAAATCAAAATCCCAAGAAAAAACATTTTTCCATATATCAAACTTTTTCTCTTAAAGCCTCTTAAAGGCTTTAAGATGCCTCATTATTCGCTTGAACATTTTATTCATGTGTATTCCTTCACCACATCTAAAAAATCCAGACACTTAGACTGCAGAATACTTCATTTTTTCAATCCTTCCCAATATCTCTGGGGAAAAAAAATTTCTCTCCTTGACACATTAATCAGTGTATTTTTCAAACAATGGTCTCCTGACATCATCTCAGTTTATACTAAAGGTTATCTCATAGAACATGATACTGATGTATGCACTTTTAGAGAAAAGCAGATTTAGCTATACTACACAAGTATTTTTTCACCTTATCTAGCAAAAAAAATCCTGATTCTCTTCTGTCAGGCGTGAAAGGCTCCATGGTTCGTATTTTTGGCTCTCCACCTTGGTCTAATATTATCATATGTATTCCAAGGCTATGTGAGAGACACTCATACAATATCATACACAAATAAACCTCGAGAGCATTATGTATAAATCCTGCCCATTCAATCTAAATAGAGCAGTGACTGCAGAACAGCATTTGCTTAATGTTCCCCACAGTCATTTTTTTAAACGGGGGTAGGGACAGATAATAGCAGCAGGTATGACATATGTTATGGCTCTATAGAAACAAAACCAATTCACTGAAAAAAAAATATGCAGGGTAAAAGCCAGATTCAAAATATCACATTACTTTCTAAATATTACGATTCAACACAGTAACCTTGACTTGATTAATACACATGAAATATTCCAAAGATTATATCAGAATGAAGCACAAAATTATTATTAGGTTTATGGAAAAGCAGAATTTACATAAAATGTCAAAAACTAGTACATTCTCTGTCCTCTGTAGCTACAGACATGTATAAGGCATAAGAAGTAAAATTCTATTAGACATTATAAGCTTGCTTGTCAGTTCATAAATTATGTATTTCATTTCAGTGCCGAACTGTGAGGGGGTGCAAAGCTTTCCTTTCACTAGACATTACAGGGAAAACTAACACTGTCCATGTTCTACTCAGCAAATTAAACTAAAAATAACTACTATCATTACCTTTAATTAGTACTTCTGATAGTAACCTTATCAGAGACGTCCACATCTTCAAGCAGACAAAAACCAATCAAACAAATTATAGAAAAGGCAAAAAAGGGAAAACCCACCCACCTCTCCTCCCTCAAATCAATAACAAGATAAAAAAAACCCAAAAGAACACCAACCACCATGAAAACTATGTTTTTTCATTCTTGCATGTGGTTCCTCAGTGGAAGAGCAGTGGACCATAAAAACAGACAAAAAAAATTCCATGTACACTGCAGGATGTTCAGAGAGACTTATCAATGACAACAACTTTCTGAAGCCTTTCATAAACATTAAATTGACTTCAAATGCAAAATAGGTCAATGATCATGGAAATTCTATCTGCACCAATAAATGCAGAACATAATAGCTTTTAGGGTGTAGTGAAAAAGGGAATACTAACCAAGAAACATTAACTACCAGCTATCACATTTCCCTTCCATAGTATCCAACATCTATGCATTGTAGCTTATTTCAGGGAAAAAAAACATCTGTCCAACATTATTTTTAACAACAAAACTGACAGACATCACTATTCAGCTCTGTTGAAGGAAAACCTGCAGAAAAGCAGGAAAAGAAAAGGAAGCTAATAGACAGAGATAGTGAACAAGCATCAAGTCAAATTCAGTATCATTCAGATACTAAAAAAAAGCAAACCATGATGGATGGAAGTGCATCGCATCTCCATCTATATCAAATAAATTTCAGGATCCCAATCGAAAAAATTTGTCTTTTTGATGCTCACCCAAAACAGCAGAGAAGAGAATTGCACTGACAATTTTTATGCAAAGCGTTCTCCACTAAAATGAATCTAAAATTAATGGTCTAATATTAAATAACTAGCACTTGCATAAATGTTCTAATTTGCCATTCGTTTCAAAAAGAAAGTATAATTCTTAAAAGTGGCTTTACAGTTAAAGGCAATACCATTATTTATAGCTACAAAGTGGGGAAACTGGGAGAAAAAGGTCAAATGCCAAAGTTCTGAGAAATACTCAGTAATCAATTCATGATCTTTTGCCAAGCACTGTAACCCTACATTATTAATCTCTTACTCCTTACTTACTCTCTTACAGCCTTAATCAGATGTTCTAAGGACCACCGGAGAACTTCAGCCAGTACCCCTGGGAATCACTTTATGTCTCTGCAATAACTCCTTCCACAGAAGTTAAAGCTTATTAAAGAATAGATACATTGCATATAAATTCCTCAGGTACATAACTGCTAAAATTGCCAGAAGTCTTGCATGCAACTGAAAGGGAAGAGGAGTGGTTCCACAATGTAAACTGCTGAAGTGTAAGCTCTGCAGTTAAAAAAACCCAAATATCTTTCATAAAAGGCTATGACTGAACAGTTACTAAAAACTGTATATAAAATTCTGATACTAATATGCAGTGCTGTCCATTTTAAACTCACCTTATGCTTTCAAGTGTACATTTCAGTTCTTTGAGTTTATCACACTAGCACAAGAATAAAGAGAATCAGAGTTCTTTCCTCTTCAAGACAAAGGCAGACAGAAAATCTCTTTTTATATTACCAGTCTTGCTCTTCAAAGCTAGATGACAAAGCAAAATTTTGTAAATGCATTCCCACACTCAGCAGAAAAATAAAAGTGAGGTGCCCAATGCAAAAATAATGCGACTAAAAGTTTTACTGAATTCCAAGGACTCAATTTACATTTGTTTAATTATTGATAAAAAGTTAAAAAATAGATCAAAAAGCTTGAAACTGGAGTCCCCCCATATACTTACCAATAGGTTGAGCTGTGGTAATATTTTATTGTCACAATTTTCCAAACTACCAGGAATAGGGATGTTTCAAAACTGAGATAAATTTATCTGAAATATATTCTACATTGATTTTGATTGAGTTAAAAGCAAGAGAACTTTAATTTTCATTTGTTAGAGAAATTACTTTTGTCTAATTAAAATATCAACCACACAATTATTCTAAGGTTTCATGGCTGACTTTTCTGGTTTTAATATGAGAACCAGCTACCACACAATCAAAAAGCTTAGATAACATTAACAAATAATGAAATAATCAGATTGCAATCTAGTTAATCACAGGTAGCGAATGCTGCAACATTTGAATTACCTGAGTGCTCCTACACCTGTGGGAGTAAATCCACACAGCCTGCTGGCACTAGAAGGTAACCAACCATTCCCTGTCAGTGCAGGGCCATAGCCATGCTCTGACTTTCGATCTTGAAGTTTAATGGCAAAATAAAGTTTAGTGAAAATTAACATAACATCAGAATATCTTTCATGCAACTCTACATGACAGAGGATTAAGAGACCATATCAGAAACAGACCTGTCTGTTAGAACAGGCATGAAAAGATATGATTTCTCATTAAACTGGTGCCACTAAAACAAGCAGGGGCATCAATTCCTCCAGCAGCCCCATTCCTCCCCTTGGGCTTTACCTCCTCTTCATCCCGTCCCTTGGCAACCCCTCTTCCAGTTCCCCAGCCATCCCTCCTCACACCCACCCACGCTGCCCCCCCACATAGCACAGCCATGGGGCAGTGAGCATCAGGGTAGAAACAACCCAGTGATAGAAGAAAAACAAGGGCCAGTATTAAGCGACACCACTATTTTAATCAGCTCCGCAATGTGGGCACTTGAATCCCTGTAGCAATCCCCAGAAGGAGGGCAGAAGGCAGCAGTTAGGGCTCCACAAAAATACTGTCCCATCAACTATTCCCACTCCCAAGCCAAAAGGTAACATATTTTTCTGTCTTGTTTGTTTTCAACAAGGTAGAAGTCAGATTCATGGCACACACTTACTCTTTCAGTTAGATTAAGAAAAACTTTTTCAGAAGTACTGAGCGCATGTGTTTTCAACCAATGTCAGTGGAAGTTGTATGCAGGCAGCTCTCTCTAAAACTTAAATACAAGGACTCCCATATTTGTTTCCTCATGCAATGGCAGCTTGAAATAAATTAATCCTAATGAAAGCTCAAAAAATACCACGCTAAAAAGCTATGACTATCTTCTCTTCTAATAAAACTTTCTGCAGTATTAGACTTTTGCTAGCCTTTTAACACAACTCTGAATTTTCCACAAAAGCACATTACAACCTTGCAAAACCACCTCATCTCTACACATTTGCTTTGCTATCTGTGCCCAATAATGACAATCACTGTAAAAAGCATCAAACACCACCTCAGGCTTCACTTGCCACATGACACTATTCAGGCAAGTATTCAACAGGGCACGCCATCAGATCACTGGCTATATGAGACACAACTCAACACTGCCACTACTCACACAACCACCAGGCTTTCCAGTCCAAAACTTTTTTGACCCAAATTAATTTTTTTGCCACACAGTAATAACTACTATGTTACAATTAAGCATTCAGCCCAGCTTCCAGCAAAATCTCTCTTCTACACAAAATGTAAAGGTCACTGTTAGACTATTAGCACAAGACCATAATTATCATGCTGACATATTTGTCCTTTGTTTCTTTTCCTATTTTTAAACTTAGACCTCTTTGATGCAGGGACTATCTTCACTTTCTCTATATTTGTTACTCCTGAAACATTATAGGCCTGGCTCATAACAAGAACAGATAGAAAAAAAGGCTTAATAAAAGCAGTGTGGGACAAGAGCACATACATGTCTTGCAGCAAAATTCTCTATAAATGGTCTCCTCTAAAAATATGATGGAGGGTTTAAAATAAAAACAATGAACACTGGCACAAGAACTGTGAAAGATACCTGCCCTACCCCAATTTAATCAAAGTGGATGAAACATAGCTTGTAGACAACCATCATGTATGATACCTGCCCTAGTTACATGCAGCTCATCTTGTCATCAGAACAAGGTGATTCCATGTAAGCTGAAATTTATTTGATCTATTTTCAATGCCTATATCAAGATAAGATAAATTGCACCCAGCGTGATTGGCAAATTTTCAGGGAAATGATAACTTTTAGTAGGTAGACTACAAATTTTCATTTTAGCATCTAAATTCTCCCTAAATAAGTGTGCACTTGTTAAAGTTTAAAACAATCCATTTTTCATTTGCAACTTATATTAGAAACAGAAATCTCTAAAGCTCTTTGGAACCTAGAGAACTTCACACATGCAAAGGGAAACATCTTAATAAAAATAGCTAAAAAGGAACTAGTAGGCTAAGAATTTTGATTCCTCATTAAAATGAATAATATCTGGAAAGTAAAATCTTCAATTCCTTTGCAGCCTGCATCCTCCAATGATACTACAAACTGTGCCCAAAAAATGCTATTACCTTCAGTTAAGGTCATGATTAATCTTGATATATCATGCCATTGCTTATTTAAACAAAGGTGCTTCAGGCAAACAATTTTCCTAACATCCCACGTGCTCAAGACTGAAGAAATTAATCATCTGTAATTAAAGCTGAATTAGCGTATTATCTGGTCCAAATATTAGAATAATGGTAACAGATACATTTTATTAAGGCTCTTTCTTCTCTGCAAAATAAGAATTTGTGTAGACAATTGATCTTCACCATCCCTAACTTTCAGCCTCCTTTCTCCAGCACAGACACAAGAGACTATCTGCACAAGAGAACTAGGATAACAGTTTTAGATATCCTTGATGGTAAAGAAAATTGGCATTATTCCACAGTGTCTTTTCTGAGCAAGGTCAAAACATTTGAGAAACAGAATTGGAAACAAAGCATAATTAACCCATAATAGTGATTTGCAATAAGTTTGACTGCAAGAGTTTCACTATAACATTTCACTTCAACAAATAATTCAGCCTTTTGTAGGATTTAAAAATATATGACAGAACTAGAGCAGATATGAAACGAAACAGTTTACTTGAGGTTCACTGTTTCTCAAATTAATTGTAAAATTTACTTAATCCAAGAATCAATTCCATTTCAATATTCTTCGTTATCTAAGCTTCAAACCACTTGTTTTACTATGTCTGCCGAATTACCCCATCTTGTAGACAGCAATGCAACAGAAAACGAAACAGGAGATACTGATTATCACCAATTTCATAGTGTACAGCTGATTTTGAGACTTTCCCAATAAGCAGTCCCAACCCATGCAGAACCTGCACAAGTAAAATGTATGTGCTGCTCCTCATGAATACAGAAAAAGAACCAAGGCCTTAGTTAACTAGTCTATTCACATTACTTCCAGCGTTCATGTACTACAGAAAGAGTGCTTCAGAAGTGTCTAAGACAGAGTGACTCTAGTGAGTCTAACTGGGATAGAATTAGCTCTCTCCATGGTGGCCCACATGGTGCTGTGTTCCTGGATTTGTGTCTGAACCAGCGCAGGGATAAGAGAGCAGTGTTTTAGCTAATGCAGAACAGTGCCTGCATGGTGCCACAGTGTCTCTGCTTCTCATTCCGACACTGCAGCAAGCAGCATAGGGATGGCCAAGCAGCTGGGAGAGGACACAACCACAACAGCTGAACCTCACTGACCAAGGGGATATTCCATACCATGTAATGTCATGCTCAGCAATAAAAACTGAGCGACAGTCTTTCCAAAGTAGCCATTGCCTGGAGACTCACTGGGCCTCAGTCTGCTTCTGGGAGGTGGTGTGATGGCTTTTGCATTACTTGGGCTACAAAGGGTGTCCCACTCTTTTCTTCACTTTAATTACACTCCTTTCAGTTTGATTCACAAGGTGTTCTCTTTTATTTGCTTTTCCAATTCTCTCCCTTATCCCACTTAAGGTGGAGAGCAAGCGACTGGGCTTCACAGTCACAGTGAGATTTGGGGTTCATGAAACTAATTTTTCTCTACATTGCAGACACCTCCAGTTCTATCGCATGTGGACAAGGTTTGTTATCTTTAGATTTACAATGCAGTAGCATTCCACTCATCTTTACCATACATTAAGCAACATATCAAGGGTGGTATCTGACCAGCCTTCACCATAGGTTTTGTTACTTTACATGATTCATCCGAGCCATTTCCTAGAATGCAATCGTGCTAATGGATGCTCATGCAAAGCACTTCAACTTCAATATTACATTTATCAAAAGAAGGGTCCTTAAAACACTGCCAAGTTGCTTTCGAAGACACTGCCTGCATTTGAAGTTCTGTTGTTACAATATTTTTTGTATCCTTTTATGTTTGTATCCTTACATGAACTTCTTTCACTAACACCATACTGAAGTGGTAATAACCACAAATCAGTCTTACAACAGTAACTGGTTTTCTGTATAGTTTTTCATTGCTTTTTAATACTTCTTGTTTGTTCTTTATTTGTTTCTGTGTAGTGGATAATCTTCCTGACAAAACTAACAAGGAAAATCTAAAGAATGTTTGTTTCCTGATGAAACCTCCCTAATCAGGAGAGTACATAAACGTACAGGCTCTGAATCATAACCACTCTCTCACGTGTGTCTTTGCTAACTTTCATCTGCTATCACTCTACTAAGTTTCTCAGGCTGGTTTAATCCTTCTGAAGATCCACACAAGCGCTGTTTTGATTCACCCAAATTAAAGTGAAATCTGAAATACGTGGCATTAATAAATAACATAGCATCTTATTAAGTCTGTCTTTCAACAGTGTTTATGCATTTACCTCATTCCAAGGGGAAGGAGAAAAAAAAAAAAGAAAATCAAGATGGCCATAATAAGATAATCTTCATACTTGAACATAATGTACTTTTCACAGATGATTCACTACAAGTAGCAAAGGAAATGCTATATGACAGCTAATTTATTTTTAATAAAGACTAGATTTTCTTACAGAAAAATCGAACCTTCTTGTGGAGTAACCTTCATCAAATTGTAAGTAAACACTGAATCCGCTGCAATCAATTTTAAACAACTCTTGCTCACACAAATTGGCATTATTAACGGAATGTTTTTAACATGGATTCTACCACCTTTAATTTGAAGAGCATCGTACCTAGACTTCTTACACTTTAGCCATAGTTTAATCCAGGAACATATCAATGTTGATAAGTGATGTGCAAGATAAATACTTGAGTGTTACTTCAGAGAATTCTGGAATAGAAGGAGAAAAATGGAAAAAGCATTTTTCAGCACAAAGAATCAGGAAAAACTTGCTATATAACATGTAGGACCCAAAAATCTGCAGGGAAATTCAGGTCTCAGCTGTTCTCCCTCTGCACTGATACTCCCATCCTTCAAAGCTTGGTTCACTCAAATCCATATTGCCATCACTTCTCCTACTTTGAATTTTACTTTCCCCACAACAGAGATGTTGCTTTCAAGGAAAGGAAGGGTGAGAAAAGATTACAGCTGCCTCGAAGAATCAAAACAATTTCATCCTTTTTTTTCATTATAATGAAAAATAATGTAAAAAATTTGCAACAGTTCAAAATGCCTCCTGAGAGTTTCTAATCTCATATGCTAAGCAATCAGAGGGCTCTCAAAAGAGTATACCATGCCTTAAAAAAAACTCCAACAAAACAAACAAAAAAAACTCCACAAGCATAAACCCTAAAAGCAGTAAGCAATCACAAAAGCTCTTCAGATTAAATACAGATAAATAAAAAACGGAAAAAGAGAGTTCATCGATGTGCAAAAGTCATTTCCATATGACTTTATTGGTCAGAGCTTTTTAAGTTAAATAGCACATATATTAAAAGCCAGTAAGAACAAATTCAAAATTTTTGTAAATGTTTATCTGTATTTGATATGCAAATATAACCTTATATGGGCTCTATTGTCAGACTAGAATAATATACTCTGATCAGAGATTTTGTTTCTGTTCAAAGATTACAGACAACTTGGGATGGAGTTTACTCAGTGATGTTTTATGTTCTGTGCTGACCCCCCTGTGACACACCAAAATATGTTATGCTACCTTTTACTCTGTTATTTTTCACTGTGATGCTGTCATGCCCTCAGGATAGAGGCTATGAAAGTAACAAATACCAGAAAACAGAAAGCAGAGAAAGAGCAATTGAACAGCAAGTCTCAGCTAATAACTAAAAATACATCCCTGGCAGTGGCAACCAAATATTTGTTACATTGCTAACTTTCTTTAAAAACTACGAAAAAACCCATGTGACTTATTTACTGCATAATTTGGGATGATCTCTGCTTTTTTCATATACCGCACTTTTGATCAAATACCATATAAGAATTTGTATTAATATTTCTTCAGCAAGAAACTAGGGGGGGGGAGGGGGGGTTGTGTAAAGATAAATATTGCAAAAAGTTTCACACAGTTGAATGTAACCCTACAGCCATTCCATACTCCATCCACTAGCACATTAAACCAATAAAAGAAGTAGAACACCAAATAGTCCAAACTACAGGTAACTAGCACAATCTTCTTCCATTTACTAGCTACATTCTTATTCATTTCTTCAAGAAGTGTAGACCTCTCCTTATTCCAACAAAGGCACCAATAAGCAAGGCTTCTAAAAATTGTATTCTCTTAATACTTGTTGAGAAATTTTTTCAAGTTCATATTTTCTGTTGATAAACAGAAACAAAACACCTTGCTAACAAAGGGCTAAATCTCCAAAGGTTCTTCTGCAGCTTTGAGCTTCTTCATGCTGCCAAGAGCTACATAAAAGGACCACTGATGTCCTCTCCATT
Organism: Ptilonorhynchus violaceus; assembly: GCA_013397565.1. Classification (NCBI taxonomy): domain Eukaryota; kingdom Metazoa; phylum Chordata; class Aves; order Passeriformes; family Ptilonorhynchidae; genus Ptilonorhynchus; species Ptilonorhynchus violaceus. Next base: position 116,085 of record VZRJ01005113.1, on the reverse strand, counting down.
CACTGTGGCAAACCACAGGAATGAGGAGTTCAGGCTGAAACGAGTTAGTATTTGTTAAAGGCACTCTAAGTACTTGCACCCACCTCCTGCTATTTATTACTTGAGCTCTGAACCTGCCTGCATCTTTTGGGAGAGCTAAAAGAGGAGAGCAGAGACACTTCTTTCGAGAGCAACAGAAGTGCTGAGTCAAAGCTTGCAGCAGTCCAAACCAGTCCTCACTCAGAAACTGAGAATCAGTTTTCATAACTGAGACTGCAGAACTAAAATACCTCTCTGCCATCACACCAAATTGTATCCAAACTGGGAACACCCAGAAAAGGTCAAAATCTCTAATTCTTAACATACCAGCTTGTACCCATACTCTTAACAAACTACATATCTGACACAACCATAGCCAGAAGCTAAACCAAAGCCTTCCTGGCAGCAATTCTAGACAATTACTCAGCAAAGAAGCAAAAGAAAAGACAAACTAATTTCAGATCCAATGTTACTCATATTCTAGTAGCTAGTCATGGGAAGTTAGAGAGAGTTGCATTACATTTCTTTATTATGTAAGTAACACCAACTTCTTGGTAGAAAATGAAGAAAAGCAATAGGAATTAAAAGTACATTCAAAACTCAAGACCAAAAGGAATTCAGGATGAAGGCTTCACTTCTTTCTGTTTCATTAATACAATAAAGCAACACTGTAGCCACACTACCTGTGGTTGACAGCCTTGCTACTGAAGCCAGAATAAGGCTGCAAGAAGGTGGGGGAGGTAAGACACTTTCCAAAATAACCACCTTTATTTTCTTACAGAGACAACACGGATGAAAAATTGTGTATTTAGTCACGGACCAGAAAGCTCTTTCATACTTCGTTCATCTCTCTAACTTAATCTGGGACTTATAACATTGCTCATTTCTGCTCCCTTTATTCTTTGAAATGCGGCAGTGGAATGAAGCTTGGTTTATCAGAGCAAAGCTCCCTGAAGACTTAACAATGCAGACTGCATCATCCGCAGCCTATTATCACTGCAGCCGCTTGACACAAATACATTCAGATGCTGAACGCTCACTGCAGGCTTTGGATACGGTCATATGCCCTCTAAAACGCAAAATCAAAAGAAAAGAAGACAACATTTGGGCTTTCCTTAGATGTTCCTCTTAAGAATAAAGGAAAGGTAAAGTTTCCAGTGATAAAAACATTCATATACTTACTGCAAAAAGTTATAACTGAATACTGATGAACAGAAAAATTATGCAGGTGCAGCCTTATTGCAACTATATATAGTTAAGAAAAACACTTAAGCATTACCTTCACTAGTTCTGCTGCTTATCTGCAGATTTGGACAAGAAAAGCAATTTCTAGGTATTAAACTGGACACAAGCAGCCATTAAAAGCAATAATGCAACCAGTAACTTGATGTATGTAAAAAGTATTAAAGGTAACTGTTTTCTCAGTGTATTTGCATTCAGATTACCATTGTGGGGCATTTTTCCTCTGAACAATTAAAAACAATTTTCAGCAGACATCACTAAATACTACAGATATCTGATCCTGTCAAACACTACTTGCCAGAAACCCTTTTTCTTAGAAGTCAGCTGAAAGGTTTCCCATGAATTGCAACAAGTTTTTAAAACAAGAATTTGAAGTCTGCAGACTATGAGGGGGAGGAACAAGAGAATCATGTAATATTAATATAATTTTGTCGCAGAATCAGATTCATATAGTAGAAGAGGCCACCAACAAATAATGCTTATATTCAGGGCACCCCAAACATGTATTACAAACATATCTTTAATTTAGAAACACTTTTTCCACCTAAACAAAGACCTTCAGTAAAGCAGTAATATGTACAGTGCTCAGTGACACATGATTTCTTTTCAACAGCCAAACAGAACAAGATTCCCTCTTAGAAGGGCTGCTCATCTAACTTAGCCACCACTCTCAAATCATGTACAAAACAATGAGATTATATATTATAATGCAAGACAAGAAAACAACTGACAATTGCATGGTTACTTCTATTAGGTCTGCATAATTTACGTGGCACAATACTATTTTTAATAATTAGCTTCTAAAGACTGACAGCTTGTGGTAAGTGGAAGTGCACAGCTTTAATCAGGAATGCTCAAAGAAAAGAAAGGAGTCCTGCACAACTTCCAAAAAGCACTTACATGTATGAAGCTTGAATAGCAACACCAAAGTCCCTTGTGCATGAAGTCAAGCACACTTAAATTGCTACAAGACCAAGATGATACTAGGCCAGGATGTAGGAATGAAGTCACGAGAGGGTCATGCAGCACAAAGCTGAAGGATGAGAGATTAGAACAACTGTTCAGTTTGTACAATAAACTCACTCTTTTTATCCCCATTACCATACATAAATATACTGAACTCACACAGCTGCCATAAGGGTTGCAGCTTTCATGGGAAATATAACTCTACTCACTTCATTAAGGTAATGTCATTATTTTAATTTAATTATCTACAGTCAGAAAATTATATAAAATTATTAAAATGCCATGAATCTCTGGTATTTTAGGTGTTTATTTCAATATAACTTATTCCTTACTACTAGCATAATTGTACAGCCCAGAAAGGCATACATATAACACAGGAGAATTAAGGAGCATATACTTCCAAGCATTTAACTTCCAAGAAAAAAGATGGTTTCTTTCTCAAGGTTATTACTCTTAAAATATGGAATGTCATAAAATACTGGAAGAGAAAACTGGCACACAAGGCTGTATTAAAGTTTTGACTTAGTTGCTTATACATAAAAAGAATGAATTTAAATTTGAATTATTTTGGCTTAAAAATACCACTTGTCTTATGAAATAAGGCTACAAAGGTGAAGTTTCATGACCAAGCATATTAAAAACACATTCCAATTTTAGAGTATCATTCTAGGCAAATAACACTAAAAAATCCCTGCCACAAATTAAGAAGTAAAGTTAAAAATGGTCTGTTCCAAAAAGGCTTAATATCTGCTCCAGATAGCTGAGCAAAACTATTGTCAAGAGAAACAAAGCTCCCTAGTTTTTCAGTGTGAACCCTATATAGATTTTTGTGCTTTCATAGGTTTATGTTAAAGTGTTTACTAATTAAATTACAAAGTTTTGTAACAGCAGTTCAGTCATTTTAAGAAATACCTCTAAAATAAGTCAAGTCAAAGACTGCCCTTGAATATTACAAATTTTACTGGACAACACTAATGAGTCAAAATACTAAAAAGAAAAAAAAGGTGTAGTCAATTATATATGGTCATAAATATATGACACATATAGTAGTCATAGAGCTAGATTCAAGAAAAACCATACTGTAAAAGTTGTCATCATAATAAATATGTGGCATTTGAATTGGATGAGATCCACATAATATGACAGAAGAGTCGAGGAGTTCCAGAGTCTGCCGGATCAATATCCCAGGCTCAACTTGAAGCTGCTCTTGAGTGCACGCTGCAATTGATGAGATGCTTTAATGTCAAGAAGGCAGCTGTAGAATTCACTTCCCATCTGCTGCACTCTGAGCTAAGTATTTGAGAGTGTTGGTGCTGATAACCATAGCAAGTCTCAATAAAGAGAAATAAAAGCTTTGGAAAATAAAGTTTACTCAAGTCCATGTGTTATTATCTGAAACCCAAGTAAAGGTGACCAATGAAATTCTTTCGCAATAAGCACAATCATACAAAGTTTTGGAACTCATAAAGTGAGATGTCCAGTTCTTGGAATTTGTGTTTCCTGACTGCCTCAGTTATTTGTTGGGGTTTTTTTATGTGACGAGAGCTGGAAAGGTTTTGTCGAGTGCTGACTAACAACATAAAAATAATACAATATTTTAAAAGAGCATCAGAATTATGGACTAAAAATCCTATTATTGCCTATATCTCCTATTATTCCAATTAAAACTAAGAGCCAAAACAATGCCGAGGGAAATTACCTTTGAGGATTTTAAGTGCATTTAGGTTTATTTCTGGGTTATTACATAGGTTGTGGAAGAAGACACACAAAAGATGATTTTAACTATTCACTCCATTTATAACTTAACCTTGTTAATTTAGGCAAAGGCCACCTTTTTTTGGATGTCTGACCTTTCAAACTGAAATAGGACAGAGTCTTTAAGACAACTCAGAACTTGTCATTTTAAGAGACCTTCAGAAGAGCTTAGCTCCTGCACATACATAAAGGAAGAATGAAAAATAGTAATAATAAAAACCAAACCCACAACTCTGAAAATGATGAACCAATATAGTTTGAGTATTTTGGGAAACATTTTTTTTAAATATACCTGAAAAAAATTATCAATATACATCCATGTTACACAACTGTACTGTGATGTAGCTATGACTGGCTAAGAACATAAGGTAATGTGAACAAATACGATGAAAGTAAAAAGCAAAGAAAAGCAGAGATTGTACACACAAAATCTCATCTTCTTCCCACCCATTTACTTAACAGGTCTAGTGTAAGACTTTATATCTCCTCTCCACTCTGATGAACATAAGTACCATATAAAATAGTTGCACATGGTCTATAATTTTTTTACATTATACAGTATTTTTCCATCTAGAGCTGTAATTAATGTTTATGTATGTTGCTTACTACAGTGTAGCCACATTTTATAGCGAGACTGGGAACATCTTCTGCATACTTTACTAAGGCAACATTTACTTCATTGATGACTTGGCAAAAATAACCCATTTCCAATTATATTTTCACATAAATTTAAATTACACTTAAAAAGAAATAACTGAAAAAAACTTCTACTGGCTAAATTAAGTTGCATTACTGTAAGAAAAACTATGTTAAAAAATAAACTACCAACTGAGTTCTCTTCAGGAACCCATCAATCCTTATCTCAAAACTTGTTGGAGGCTAATTTGACCATTTAGAAATGACTCTTGCACTATTGAAACTCATTAGCCAGAGTCTTGCCAATTAATTTTTTTATTTATACATGCCTAATTCTCATACACATATATTTACTGTGTTGTATATCCAATTTAAAAAAAAAGAACTAAGAAAAAAGAAGCCTAAAGTCAGTTAATAGACAACGTGCAGCACACAAAGTATCTAAAGGATGCAGGCATCTCATCCATATGAGCTCAGGCAGAAAAAATCTCCATGCTCAAGATTTGGCAGCTACTTATTGGAAAATCATGATACTCATAAGGTATTCCTTATTTTAATTGTGAATTTAAAAGACACAAAATTGATACAAGTGAAATGCATACTTGAGCATACAAGCCAGATCTTCTATGCTTTGCTTTAATTAGAATCTCTTTATACATACAGATTTTGCTTAACCTACAACTTCCTAAATTATTTCGCTCCAGAATTCATATCTAGTTCTAATCATATTTTTAAAAAGCCCTGCCTCATCCTCACTCTTCTGCATCCCTCAGAGTCTCATCGATACAGCACTGGAACTACTGAAACCACTGTTGATGTAGTAGCGAAAGTCAGCTCACAAAAATACCTTTGGGGGTTTTTTTGTAACCACTAAAATCACAACCTGGACAAGTTTTTCCTATGATGCAAAAATAAAGGCCTCAATTCATTGCATCCTGTGATCAAGTTCTCATATGTTTCCAAAAATTTCAAAAGCCTCCTACATATTTACTTTTCAGCAGTTGCCTGAAATACTGTCAAAGGTGATATAGTTCAATAACTACAGATTCTGGCTCAAAAATATCGCTGCACTAGGCACAACAGAGAAGCAACTCATCCCAGAAGGCTCAAATCTGCATATCAGATGGAAAAAACATTCAGATGGAGGTGAGGTGGGCTGGAAAGATGAACAGATCAAAGGGATGCATAAAAGAAAAACAGTTTCATTTTATATCTACCCCCCCCCCCCCCCCCCCCCCCCCCCAAAGCTTAAGGATAAACACAAACAACTCTTTTCAAACTATCAAAATGAACCTTCAGGTCAGGATTTTTCCATTAAAATCCAATTTTATTTTTGCTTTGGGAAAAAATGGGGTATAATAATAATTACAACAAAAACAACAATACCAACAAAAATATCATAGAATGGTTTGGGTTAGAAGGAAGCATCTACCACCCTGGAAGGTGGCACCTACCACCTCTCTAGGCAACCTGTTCCACTCTCATTGTAAAAAACTTCTTCCTTCTTGCCTTAACAAAAATAATAAACAATCACAACACACAAAACCTTTGATATTACTTGAAAAACTTTCCATTTGCCTTGGGAAAGCTGAAGACATTTCCTTCCCTCTCTGCCTAGAGACACCCAGAGATGCTGGTTCCCAACTGCATGCCAACTGAACTGCCCCACTCCTTCACTGGACCTAATGAATTCCTGGACTTTCCAAGCCCCTTGCTCACCACTTTGCAGGTGAAGATGTTGGGCTGGCAGCCTTCCTGCTTTCTGGCATTCTCTGCCTTTTTCTGTCTATGAGGCTGCCAGATTTGCCAGACCACCAACCAAGCATGGTGTCACATGGGCTTGTTCTGCCAGCTGCCTGGCTTTACAGCAAGGCATGCAGACTCTCTGGAATTCTGTCCTCAGTTCCTCTGAATCCAGCTAGAATGCAAATTTCAAGTCACAATGAAAGCTACAAAATTTCAGCAATATCTCTATTTCAGCAGTATCTCTTTTCCTCATGAAGGAAAACCCCAGTTGCTACCTGACTCTGACCCTCCTGCCAAGATGCAAAGACACTGTTAAGACACTTTTCCTTTCTTACATGCTTTTCCAGTTCAAAGACACTAGAGAAGTATTTATATAAATACAGAAATAGTGCTCTAATCCTCAGGTTCCAGGTATCTGCCACTGATAGTCACAGCTATCTCACAAGTCTGCAGTGTGCTTGTGAGCATCATGTGAGCACTGGCAAGATGCACCAGCTCTCTGCATCTTGCCAACGTGACCCTATGCTAGGCGAAAAGCTATCTTGTGTTACGTCACTGGCCACTGCAGTCAGAAAGAGTCTTGTTTCCTGGCTTCCCTGATTCTTCTCCTTTGCTGTGTCTTGATTCTGTTTTTCTAGTGAAAAAACAGTTTTTCTGTTTTGCTTTACTAGTTCAGAGTTGTCTATGTGTATTTCTTTTAATGTCTCTTTCATTCTTTCATTTAACATTTTTATTGCAATCTAGAAGCAGAACCCATCAATAGAAGCTTAGACATTAAATACAAGCCTACAGAAATGCATTAGAACCTGCCCACACACCTAGATCATTGCCCCTTCAAAAAGAGACTTTCGATATCCATTATATTCATGGAACTAAGAAGAACATCTCCCTCCTCCCCTAAGAAACCCTTGTGAGAGCCACAGCATACAGTAACTGATTTTAATATCCAGGGGGCAGGGGAAGGGAGGTGGGTGAGAAATACCAAAAAAAAAAAAAAAAAGAAATTAAATCCTCCTAGCTCTCTTTTTTTCTCCTCCCTGAGGTTTTTCTGTGCAGGCTTTTGGGTGGTTGGGTGGTGAGGTTTTGGCTGGGAGTGTGTGCTTCTTTTGCTTTGCAGCAGCTGCTCTTTTCATCCCCTCTAAAACACTTTGACCTAATACTCCTCTCTTTCCCCCCACTTCCTCACAGTTAATCTAGAGAAGATTACAAAAGCAACAAGGATATGCATCTTAATCTTTTTTTGGACAATATTGGGGAAAGGAGATTATAGATGAAGTTTTCTTAGTGCAACAGAAAAGCAGTCTGCTCTGTAGCAGATTTTAGGTGATTTCCTTAGAAAAGGCTGAGCACATCAGATCTCACAAGCTAAGAGTAAATCCTATCCACCAACATCTGAGCACTGCTGGCATGACAGAGCTGTTATAGCAGGGAAGATTAAGGATTCTGCAGATGGCACTCTTCCCCCTGAATCAACACAGACAATAATGTCCCAGAATAAACTTTCTGAGCTCTTATCAGCAGTGTCATTTTTTAATGAAACATTAAGAAGAAAAAGAGAGTTCCATCTACTATTACTAAGCATCAGATGTATTTTACCTTTCATCAAAGAAAAATAAATAGCATTTGGGTAACACTTATATTTCCCCTTCACAAATTCTTTAGCTTATCACCGCTGTCCTCTGTCACAACCCTTAAGTGCCAGTTACATAACTGTACCCTGTTCAATAGATACTTATAAAGCTTTTTTTGGTTTTTGCACTCATATGGCTAGATAAACCTCTAGTCACAGCTAATAGTTACACATCCTAAGGCAGCAGCAAACAAAATTCCATCCCCTTTTAAGGACTACTAAATGGCATCCTTGTTAGCAGGCTGAGAAGAGTTGCATTCAGCTATCAATTGCATCCAACATTCTCAGTCACTTCTTGTTCTGTTGTTTCCTGGAGTCTGTCCTAAAGGTTCACTCTAATGTAACTCCTGAAGAGTTACATTACAGCAGAGGAATAGTTCTGGTAAGAAGAGTAAGAACCTTTGCATTGTAAAACTGGAAAATCATTAGATTATATAATTCATTCACATTCTTATATAAGCTTAAGTAACCAGCTGTTAATAAAAGTGATTTGAAAATGTCACCAAAAAAAAAACTGAAAAAATACTCCTATCTTCAAACTTAACAGTATATCTGTTTAAATAACGTCATAATCTTAGATAACTACATCTTTATAAAAAGTACACACACATAATCTTGACAATACAATCTGTGTAGTCCACATATAATGCATCACATTACTCAGCTGATCTGTAAAAGAATACAAAACATAATATTTACTGTTGATTTAACCTCGTATAGTCAAAACAAGTTTGTAGAGACCATCATCTCTTTCCCTTTTCCTCTTCACTTTTGTGCTTTTAAAATCAGTTGAAAGCTGCTGGCATTTTGTCAATAATAAATTATCAGGACAACCTAATTTATATATCAGTGTCTGAAAGACTAGCATAATACTTTAGTAAATGTAACAAATGCTTTGCCAACTACTGTCACTTTTTTATTATTATTACTAAAAGGAAGATCACTACTCATGAGTGAGAAGCAAAACAGATAATACACAGGAACCTCCAAAAATTAATTTACCAAATTCTATTAAAGGCCCACAGGACCTTACATCTAAAGGTAAAGGATGGATTGAAAATCAACATTATTTTTCAGTAGTTCCCTTTCTGACATTTTGCACATACACAGATATATGTACATATATCCTTATAATCTGTGGGATTTCTACAGAGACTTTACAGCATCCATAAGTAGCCATGACACATTGTGCTGTTTTTCCAGCTCTATTCTCTGACAAGAAACAGGGTTACTATGAATTCTGCATTATATTTTGTTTTTTCAGACTCTCCACATTGAGTTAAGAGGGAAAGAACACATCTGGGGAGCTCAAAGGAAAGGAAAGGCTTAAATGGTCCTTGTTTGCGCAGGGGCTATCACTGTCTTGTACAAAAGTTGGGGGTTTTTTTCTCTAGAAATGCTAAGGCAAATCAGGCAAGGCATTCAAGAACAGGAAAAAAAAAAAAGGAAAGATGTCAATATACTGCTTAAAGTTGTGGATTTGGTTTGGACTGCATATACCAGCCAATCCGCGGTTTGAGGTTTTTTTCCCCTGATAAAATAACTTGTTGGAAATAATCAATATATTACAACCATCAAAGTCAGGCATTTATGATCATTTTTATAGAGGTTTGTGAGTCTGTGACAGCTGAGGATGGGCTGCTTCCCAGACTGCCCTGAGGAAACTTGTGTCATTTTGGGCCTGCACATGTCCATGTGAAGTTTTTACTGTCCACAGTTCAGCCATGTCAAACAACTATAAAAGCATGAGCACTGTGTCCATAGAGATACAATTTAAGAACCGCAAAATACAGATTAAATAGAGATTTCCTAAATAACACAAGATTACAGAAAGAACATCCTGCTTCCTCTGCAGAGCTTACAGCAAAGAGTTTCCCATTAGAAGGTTTGAGTAATAAGCAAGTCAGCTATTCCCCTACTAAATGCGGGAGCGCAACCAAGACATGAATCATAGAATGGTTTGCATTTCTTGCATCTTTCCATATCTCTTTACTGTTGCCGCTGTTGGTGGCAATGCCAGAGCAGAGTCACAACTCGTTAAGTCTGGAAAAGCCTGCACTAGCTTAAGTATTTCAGCTTGCTAAAGTTCACTTTAAATGTTGGCACACCAGTGAGGCATTTGTCACCAACCAAAAAAATATGGATCATAGTCAGTTAAGAACGACCCGCTCATTATTTCCTCAGCAGTTTGGAATAAAAATACAACAAATCTCATTTAAAAACTGTCTACAGGATGATAAGCAAAGTACTTCAGATAACCCTTTTGATTCTCTCCAGTGAAATAACAATCTGAATATGTGCACAGGAACAAAATCAAAACTGCAGGAAAGCTCCTGGGCTTTTGTTTCCATCCTTGCTTCTATCACCACAGACATCATCTGAGAATATCAAGCAAGCTACTAAGGTCCACTTTTACCATAGTTCTCTTTTGCCCTTCATCTTTGTATCCAGGGGCAGCATGAAGTCCTACTCCCCTGAGAATTAGAAACCCTCTTCTAATTTCCAGGCTAAGCTTATTCAGGATCAGTGCCAACTTGTCTTTAAGACTAACTAATTCTTATTCTTCCCTGATATTCACATCCTCAACATTTTTAAAGGCCACAATCTAAGCTGGATTGTCCTAGGATAAACAAGGCAAGCTCTTCCAAGTCTCTCATAAATCAATCTCTCCTTTGTTATAACCAGCCCATAATCAAATTTCACAGTTCTTGAACAATAGGGGCAAGAACTACAGTTAAAATCACAGAACAGTTCTTAGCAGTGACTTAATACAAAGGTATTAATATTCTTTTCTACTGGAAATACCTTTTGTGACATAGCCTACATTTGCATTTCCCTTCTTCATAGCTACATTCCATTACTGTTTCATAGTGAGTTCCACAAAATAGGTGATTTACATGCCTTGTGCTGGCTTTGCAAAAACTAAAACATCCAATTTGAAATATTTCTTCTCTATCTACACTGCATGTGCAAGTGTGAATTTAGTTCAAGATTTATTCTTGTTATTTTTATCATTACTAAAAAAAAAAGAGATGCAATTTTCTCTGTATATGCAGCACAGTATATTTCCCCACTTCAATAAGTAATTCTATTTTCTCCAACTATGAAACTTTCAACTGTGAGACACCGTTTACACTCTGGTCTAAAGCAAAAAGAAAATAATTGGAGCTATCATCTTGAGTATACTGATAAATTGAATATTACTGGGAGCACAGTTAAGAAATTGCCTGATCAACTAGCAAGAAGTAACTTCAAGACTAATAGTTTAAAACAAATAAACCATTTAGAGAGAAAATATAAACTTCTAGTCTACAAATAAAGTAATTCTGCATGATCAGCAAACCTTTGCTTTCTCCCTACAGCTCACCAGCAAAGGAATAAACAACACTACTCCCAGTAACTTTCTTCCAGAAGAAAAGCCTTCACCTGTCTAGTAGAATGTATTTTCTTTTATGAGAACTCCCCTCCTGTTTTGGGAGCATAAGAACAGCCTTTAGGACTTTGGGAGACAAGGTCAGAGCCAGGAAAGCTACTTTATGTCCAAACATTTAGTTAGCCCAATCAATACATGGTACTGAGGTACTACAAACTTTGCTCCTCTAACTTGCATGTTGCATGCAACTCCATCAGCATTTTGCCAATAATTCATGAACATCAACAACAGCACTGCTTGACCTCACAGTGTTTTAAAGTAGGAGAAAAAATTCATAGGCTATCAAAGGCCAACCATGTGCATGTCAAGACAAAGGTCTGTGGGTGCCAGGAGCAGAGAAGATCCCCAGCGTGGGGGTGGGTCTAGGTCTGGCAGCCAAGGCTCACCCACCTCCCAGCCCCAGACACTGGGGACCTCCACAGAGTCAGTCCAAAGCTGGGCTGGGACGTGGGCCCACCAGTGGGCATGGCTCAGCGTGGCCAGTGGCTGTACAGGGCAGGGCTGTGGAGAGCTGGAGACTGACCCTCCTGCAGTGTTGCTGGGGCTGAGGGCCAGGGGGGCTGGCAAAGGGTCCCAGTACATGGGCAGGCTGGGAGGGGAGCACTGAAGGGCTGTGCAGGGACAGCAATGTCTGTGAGCGCCCTCAGGGCCCTTATCATGTAAACAGGCAGGAATAAATGGGTGTGTGGCGCGAGCTTTTCATCACTCTAAACTCTTACCAATCTTCTCTTCTTTGTAAGGCAGAAGAAGAACGCTTCTTGTTTTTGCTGTGTTGATTTCTCTCTAATTTAGTTTCTTTCACATCCACATGGCTCTACACAACAACTGGCTGTGGAATCACCGAATGATCATTCATTCCCTCTTAAGAGTGGAAATTCTTTATTGTTTTCATCCATTTCCTCACAGGAGAGAAGGACCTTCCATCTTATCGCTAATCTTATGCTCAAAAGCCTTCCTCACTTATTGTCCTGGAATAGCTTCCTCCAACTTTTGTTTTCCAGTCTCTGTTCGCTTTATCTTCCTATTGCTTCTTTTTTTCACCTTCACTTAATCCAAAGGATTTTCCTTTTCCCCAATCTTAACATTTTCCTACTCTTCTCAGCCTTAAACCTGCTCCTCATCTGTCAGGCCAATAATCTTCATGATGTTATTTTTTCCTCTTTTGCCTCATACTTCACTATCCACTGACAATATAATGCATTACAATGGTGTCCAAAATTCAGGGACCATAAAGACAAAGAAAAAAGTTTGGATGTCTGGTCTTCTAGTTCTTTTATTCCCAGCCTGCAGTGAGAGCCAGAGAGAAGGAGAATGAAAAGTAAGTTCATCAGCTATGATTCTAAATGGATTAGACCACTAAATTTTCTAATTTTTTTTAAGTCAAATCATCTGCATAGTTTTGTATTTTGTTTTGGGTTTTTTGCCGATTTTAAAGAACAAGAAACACAAAAGAATTTCAGAAAGAAAGTGGTCAATTTTCCCTGCCAAAAGTTGCAAATAAACAACGATTTAAAAATTTAAAAGTTACTGCAAATTCAGCAAATGCCAAAGACACAAATCTCAACAAAATAAGTTCCTTTTTATTACACTATATTTACTACACTATGCCTTCTTACATAATCCAGTTGTCTTTCACCTACGTAGATGCTCGGAATTGAGTTCTTTCTCACTCTTAACACTGCAATTAATAAGTAGAGGCCACTGTATAATTACATACATCTTTGTCATAGTCTTCTCATTTTCCTGGGATATTCAGTAAGTTCTCTCATGCTAGGCATTAATTAATTAATTTAATGCTCAAACACTATAAATTTTACTAATGATAGCCTGATGTTACACTGTTCTCTGGATCTTCTCACTACACTGTCACAAACATCCAGCAGGGGAGGAGGAGTGGAGCTGGGGGGAACAGTCACTGCAGCAGGGCAACCTTTCAATAAGGACGAGAACATCCAACCAAAAGGCTGGCTGTTTCTTTCTCCCAAAGTTTTTGCTGCCTTCTTAGAGAATTTAGGACATAGCTCACTACGTACCATACAAGCAGCAGCATAAGCACTGTCACAGGCATAACCTGTTTGCTGCCACATTCACTGCATTCCCAGTAGTTGCGTGCTGAGGGGCTTTAATTCATGCTCCATTTGATTACTGAATGCAAATGTCACCAAGGGGATACTTACTTCTCCCATTATATTTTAAAGGGACTAATCCAGGGCTCTCTCTTATTCAAGTAGTAATTTCATAATCCTCAAATGACCTCAGAGCTTTACAGCTTTGCCTGACACACTTTTTTCAAGTGCAATGGAACATTACACTGAGCCTATCTTCTCCTAATGTTCCATAGTGAACTTCATCAAGTTCTGTCAGGAAGATACAGCAATTCTGATGGCAACTCTCAGGAAGATCTTGGAAATATTTGCATCATTTGTAGTCGGGAGGGAAAAAAAATCCTAGTGAGTCATGTGCTAAATGACCAAGGGTTAAGCTTCTTATTCTATTTTTTCAATATGAACATCCCTCTTATAATGGTGACAAACTACAAATCCTAATTTGCCAAATTACAGCATATATGTTATGTAAGTATATTTCTGTTAAAGTTTTGTAACACATGTACAAAAGATACATTATGTAGAATGTTAAAATTTTCCAAAGCCATAGAAGCCATGAATGTCAAATTCCCTACTGCTCATTCTTTACAGCAAAGAAAGTAAAAACATAATGTATTCTGATTAGATTACATTACAGAGATTTTTTTATTACAAAGACCCTTCTCTAAAGGATCTTGGACACAATCCACTAAGCCTACCGAGGTAGGCTCTGTTCTTTTCCATTTAGCTATACTGATTTTCAGAGTGTCAAGGATGTGGCTAAAGCCGAGCAAAGACCCTCCACATTAAGAACTTCCCATTCATCTGTGCATTGGTGTCACTCTCTTGATTTCAGCAGAGCTCCTGAATATTGCAATTAAAGAGAAGCTGGGATTCCTGATGAGGGCAGAGAGTTACTGGAAGTATTCTTAAGGAAAACAATCCTGAACTAGCCTAGCAAGGAGCCTTGCCTCTCCCAGCAGGAATGCAGCAAGACAGAAGATGAAGACAGAACTTGCTGACATAGCTGCAAGGAGAGACAGCAATGAATTTAGTCCTATTTCAAAGAGGGGTGCAAGGGAGGTATGTCATTATCTAGTCTTTTTGTTTTAGATGGAAAAACAGGTAGTTTGGAAAGAAAGAAATATTAGACTGGTCCAATGAACACAATTCTGGTCAAACTCTGAGCTTGATTATCTTTCCAGCTTTAGACTATTCAAGTAACAGAGGGCCTCTTCCTGCTCAAGAGAAAAATGCCTACGGTACAACAGCACCAAGAAATAAAAGTCATGGCTGAAGGCAAGTTTTTATCACATGACATGTTAAAAAAGGAGAGAGTGAAGATGATGATTCCCCCACCACTTTAAGATACTTAGGACAAGTAAGCTTAAGAAATTTAAGAAGCAAATATATGCCACATTTATGTGGCAAATACACATTAACCTACCATACACTGTGAAGAAGATCAAACTGTTTAACGGAACAAACACTTTGACTAGTAAGTATAAACATCTCTCTCAAGTTTTCTCATTCCAGAAATACCATATATCTTACTCCAGCAGATGAATCTGCCTTCTTCAAAAGCAACATTTTGCTTCTTGGACATTCTTAGGCTTCAGAGACCCAGTGTATAATGAATGTCAGAGTAAAATGTTGCTTTCAAGTTACAATGTTCTTGCTTATATATTTTAAGTCAACATGGAGGGAACAGAAACAGCTAGTTTCATGTTTAATTAATAAAAGAGAGAAGATTCTGTTTCAGGAATTTCATTTTCACTATAAATCTTTGATTGTATTCAGCCAAATGTAAATTCAACATGTCTGAGTATAATAAAGAAGGACAAGGCCCTCTGGCAGATGAAATTGCCTTAATCAAGACTCTAGTCTAGTAACAGATGCAATTATTAATATATGCAATTATGCACTTCCACCAGCAAGGTTTTACTGAAATACAAATTTTTACACTAAAGTGACAGAGAAAATAATAAAAAAACCCTAACCAAACAAACAAACAAAACAACTTTCAGAAAACTTTGAATAACAGCAGAATAATCCATATGAACACAAGTTGCATACAATAAACCTTCACAGAAACACTTAAAAGCCTCCACATACCCAGAGAAGGAGAGAGTGTGTCTACTGTCATGACTGCTTTTCCATCTTCAAATGCCTACTAGGGCTGAGCAGCTTTGTGATAAAATGGGCCTTCGAATGGGCTGCCTAGGGAGGTGGTGAAGTAACGATTCCTGGAGGTGTTCAAGGAAAGACTGGACATGGCACTCAGTACCATGGTCCAGTTGACATGGTGGTGTTCAGTTGGACTCGATGATCTCAGAGGTCTTTTCCAATTGTTTCTGTGATTCTGTGAAAAAGCTTCACAAAACATTCCAATGGCTTAGCATGTCCCAGAGCTGCACAAAGGCCACATACTTCCCTCTCTGTTACCACTAATCATAGCTATTCTTCCACCGGTTTCCTACAGGCTCCACTTTTCATTTCTACTGCCTGTCTGGCCAGAAAACATGACAATTCCATGGGAGCAAGCCGACATAAGCACCAACTAAATCTTACCATTAAGTTCAATCTATATTTTTCTAATTAGAGTTCTAATTCTAACAGATCTATCAAGAGAATTATAAACCAGTGGAATGGCTGCTGCACTGTAGCTAAGAGTATGCTACCCACCTGGCATTTACAGAAGCCAAGGTATGTAACATATTTCCTAGGCCAATCATGTAGCCCAGTGCTTCAGACAATGTTACCTCACGATCACATATATATATATATACACACACACACAATGCACACCTGTTTTCACATTACCAGATGCACCAGATGTCTTAGCTGCTGTCAGAGAAAAAACTCTTAGAAGAGAAATGCTTAGATCAGACAGCAAAAGACAGTGGAAGTACCAGGCACAAGAGTCTCAGCTATTCAACTGATGTGTTTCTAAGACTGACACTTTCTTCCACTCTTCTGTCTCATGCTTCCAACCACCACACAGCTAACAATATATCAAATCTGCCATCATCATGACTTCTATAGTTGCAATTCAAAACAAAATATGCAGTGCCTTTACAACAGTACAGCAATAAAGTTCTGACATATCACACACTAAAAAAAATGTATCGACTCAGTATATTTGTTGTGAGGACCTAAAATTTTCAATCTGCATAATCCATAAAAATGGAATAACTCTGAGATTTTGAAATCAAAATATTACCTATCAGTTTAAAATTAGTCAATAAAAATGAAATAACTCTTCTTAACCTCTATACCTCTTCCCAGTTTCTTACTAAAAGAACTATAATCAAGGTCTGAATTACTGACTATGTCTGGAAAACAAAACACTTCTACTCATTCTTGCATGTATCTTAGTGATACATATCTTGTATAAAGCTTAGTGGTCTTAGTGTGTGTACCTTAGTGACACAATTCTTGTACCATTAAGAGATACTATACGGCTTAGCTTGAACACCGCTTTTGGACCTAGTGTAACAGAAATTATGGTCTTTATAAACAAACAAAACAAATCCCACCAATGCCTTCAGCAAGATACTTAACACAAAACAATCAGAACCTTTCCTGGTATTTCTCATGGCTCGTCATTAGTTATTCTGAATCCCAACACCCTGTTATCTTGACCAAAGTTCAGTTCACCACTCAGATGGTGTTCCTCTAGAAACTGAGATAAACTACAGCACGTCTGCTATTTGTGAGCCTGGAAATTCTCTAGAACCACTTGCTATTTTTAAACACATTCTTTAGATGGAACATACTGGCATGCTGTCATTTTTTCCCTAATGAAAGGCAGTATCCAACACATTCTGACTGTCATGAACTCACATAAATTGTTTCTTTGTGGCAACGCCATCATGAAATAGAGCACATATATTGCTAGGTTGTACATAGCTCTTTTACAGCTGAAGAGACTCAAAAACAAACAGCATTTGTTCTTGACTGTATCTTCTTCATAGGTATTTAGCTAACTCAGTGATTAATATTCTTTTATCTCCTACAGTATTAATATTCAGGTTGCAGATCCTGCCCATTTGAAGAGTAATAACACTGTAGACTAAACCTACTGAATCATGAAAAAAAACAAACATTAAAAAAAAAAAACCTGCATGACCTTGCTGGAAAGGTGCAGCTCTGCCAAAGTACAGTAACGTGGGCCAGTTGGCCAAACAAAAACCGTGGTGGTCACTACTGCTGCAGTCTGCTAGCAGGCAGGAGTCACCACATGCCCAGATTCAGAACACAGTTAACAGAGGGCACTCAGTACTTGGCCACAGCATCTCATATTATGCCTAACAGATCTTCCTCAATTCGCTCTGCCAAAACTAACATCTTCTCTGAGTTCAGCTTTCTCAGCCTGAATCCAGCTCACGCTCATCCGCGTGCCAGTCTCATCCAACACTCAGCAATCTTACCGACTGCTCTGGCTACACCACGCTCCTGTGTCAGGAGGGCTGCACTGCATTTGCTTCCCAAACTTCTCACCAGCACAAGGCACACGCACACTAGAAGTGGATAGTACGAACATGTAAAGATTGACAGCAGATTTCCAGTACTCTTCCTCACCTATGATAACCAGAGCAGGAAGGTAGCAGGGAGGCACTGAATTTGCATTTCACTGGGATTTGGAGCCCTACATACAGTCAGAACTCTACTTAAAGGAAAACACCCAAAGACATAGTCTTTGCCTCTATCAAAAGCTATCTTCTTATTTTAGAGTCCCTTGCAATAGTTTATTATAGCCAAAGAAGAAACACAAAATTTAAACATTTCAAAATGAGATGCTGGCATTTTTCATCTTGGGGAAAAAGCTGGTCCCTGTCCCTACCCTCCAAGCAAATATTAAAAAGAAAACATTAGTCTCAGATTACAAGCGTGGCTGACTTGAATATTTTAATCACTACTAAGCTCACACACATAAAATCCTGCATTCTGCTTCAACCTTACCTGCTCATAATTTAACCTGCTCGCTGCCATTCCTAGAAGCAATAAGATTATTTTACTTCACAAAAGCAGTGTTGCATGAAGACATTTAGTGTTGTCTTGTCTCTGACTGCTATTATCTTTATTGAAACCTGATATAAAGAAGGGAATGAATTCTGCAAATAGTCCATAAACGATTTTATGATGGGATTTGAAAAAACAGCATATTACTGAAGGGATATAATGCCCAGACAGTGACTTGATATTATTATTTTAGACCTAAGACTGGATGAAGTAATGCATCATAGAAAATAAAACTGCATCCACAGTAGTTTTCTAGGCTTTTATGTGACTTCAGGAGCTAATAGAATCTAACTGGTTTTATCTCTCTAATGCCATTTGAACAGATGCAAACTGCAGAAACAAAAATTTGCAGAACCAGTTGGTTAATAGCTTTATTCTATTAAGAAAGAGTAGAGCTCTCATTAGCCTGCCATTGTTTTTCGTTCCGAAAGAAACGAGCAGTATAATTTGGATGTAATCACACTGGAATCACTTCAGCATTTCTCGTCTCATTTTTTATCCCTATTGTACAAAGTCATTAAGGGTGTAAATGCATTAACATTTACCTTTTGCAAGTCAGCAAGCAGCTCTCTCTCTCAGAACAGAGCTGTCTTTTCATAGAATCATACAGAATCATTATAATTATATCAATTCAAGAAGTGCACCCTGGCTTCAAGCATCTACCTTTAAAACTACTGGGCGTTGAGTAAGATTCTAAGTGGGTTTTTCTGCATTAAGAACCAAGGTTCATAAGGAAAGCATCAGCTTAAAAAAAAAGCCAAAACAAAACAACCAACCCCAAACAGATTTCAATGACAGAAATAGCACAATACCTTCTGTAGATCCTTCAGAGGACTGGCCTACTCAAGTTCTTTTGAAATTCATACACCAAAGTATGAAGCTAGGAATTTTATCTCAATATCCCATTTTTGAAAAATTTGGTTGATACTCTTACACAATAAATGAATTCAGATTATTTTCCTTTTTTAGATGTCACAATTACACATATAGTTTGAAGAGCACTTCAATAATTGTTTAATATTGTTCTCAGTGTACTAGATAGCAACATAATTATTTCCAAAAAATCAAGCTCACATCTTGGGACTATGTATCTAAGTAAATGCACTAGCTATGCTGTGTAATATTTTTCATATTTTTCTTCCAATCTGACCATCTGCAAGAGCAATTTATTTTAAATGACACACACACACACAAAAAAACCTACAACCAAATCATAGCCAAACTTTCTATCCAAAAGACCACTTACATTTTATTTTATCAATGGAAGGCTACCTAGTATTCTTAAATTTTAAAAACACCAGAGAAAGAGGAAATAAGTCCATTCCCACACAAACCCGCAAGTGTTTTCCTTGTGTCAAAAACATTTATGATCCAAAATATTATGTGTAAGTGCTAGAATGCCCAGAAGTAACAGTTGTTTGCTAATGCCCTGTTCTTGCTCAGGGTATTTGTATTAAATGATCCTTTGAGTTCTCTTCCAGCCCATACTGCCACATTTGTAAGGGATGAAGGAAGTCTTCATATTTAAGCTTCACTTTCTGTTTAACACCCAGGGTATTCACAAAAAATATTTGTTTAAGTTCTAAGGTATCCTCTTGCCACAGTACTTTGGAAGAACAAAATACATATCCTTGATTAAGAACTAAGAGACCTTCTAATCATTTTTTCTTTTTTTTTTTTTGGACAGGTCCACAAGCAAAGAGTGCTGTTTAAGTTAATTGTTCCTTATGTTCACTGCTGTCTCTGCTATGCCCTCTCCTTTCTGTCACACAGGAATGTTGGACAGATTAAATCACTGCAAATCCCAGAAAGGACAACTCTTAACAGCCAACAGGGATTTCACTAGACTCACACGGTCAAGATCTGCAGTCTGTTTCATCAAATATTCAGTAAAGCAAAGCTTCCAAAGGTCTTACCTGCAGCTCTTCCTTTTTTTTTTTTTTTATTTTTTTTCTACTCATGAGTATCTGTCTCTCAAAGCTCTGCCAGGGTTGGGGTTTTTTTGCTACATTTTTTTGTTGGACATTTAGGAAAAAAATTCACCTGTGACCAAATTGTTTCACTTCTTTTAATGCTCAACACCCACAAAATGGCAGAAAAATAAAGCAGTTTTAATGCACACCAAGTTCTGCACTGCAGTTTTGTCAAAGCACTACTGGAACTTACATGGCAAGTGAAGATTTAATAACAGAATAATAAAGTTATTTATCTGATTTTTAAATATAGTTTAAGCAAGAGGATGAATGTGTGACATAAGAAAATGCTATAACATACCTTACTTAATACCTTGAGTAGTGGAATTAATTCTTCCTAGGAATTATGTTGGTCCACAAGCATCTTAACAAAAGCCTCTGATGAAATTCTCATATGAGCACATGTTCACATGAGAACATTATGTGTTTATGCATACTGGGTGGGTTCATCAATCTAAAGATATTCTTATATTAGTTTGTGTATACAGTCTGTAATGCTATTTTACAGGTAAATTTCAAAATGCTATTGACATTATTGGAAATGTATTCATACAATAGGCAAATTTTTTCCAGAACGCCCCCTAAGAAGAGATGATGTATAGTCTTTATGTCCAGTGCTAAAGTCTATGGAAACTGTATAGATGTACTGTACCACTTAATTACATTTTTCTCATAAAATAAGTATTTCACAAGAACGTAGAAAAGAATGTTTTTATTCAATTCATTGTGGTGACATGGCAGATCTTAGAATGATTGATATTAATTCTAGGCTTCCATTCCCAGTATTTCAAGTCGATTCATGTTGCTGCTATTTACTTTCCAGTGGCATGCAATTTCAGACTAACAAATTCTGAAAACTAGTATGATGCCACGGGTGAGAAAATTTTTTTAAGAAGTAAATTACTAGATTCAAGATTGACTTTCACATCATTATGTTAATAAATATTTTAACCCATCCACAAAATAACAGTATCATCCAATAAATTCTGGTATTTTGACATTTTGCAGATATAAAAGCTGTACCTACCCTCGGCTACACCTTCCAAATGATTTTATGAACAAGTGAATTTTTGTTCGTTTCTACCAATAAGATTCTCATATGAAGTCCTCATTTGGATACTGATTTTATTCCATCTTGCTGCACAGACTTGGAAATTATATGAGAGAACATGGGATGAAAACTTAATGTCCTTCAGGTGAAGTAGAATGCAGGCAAGTAACATACTACTGGATTGCCAGAATTTAACAGCTGCTTTGATTTCCCTCTCAGCACCTACTGTGATATACATCTGTGCTGCTGCTGTCAATGCACATTTATTATATGCTATATAATATATTTCCGCCATAATACTGAACGCAGCAGCACTTCTCTTCCTCCCTGCCGTTTTCTAAAATAGAGGAAATCGATACAAGCAAATAAAGAAGTTAATCAGGTTCTGTAAGGAATATTATCCTTCAGAATTTTCACCAGTGAAGAATTCCATTAGTTTGCCACAAGGCCTAGAAAATGAACTATGGAAAGGAGAAGGTATCATATGATAATTACCAGTGAACAGAGTCCTGACAAACCCATGTATCAGAGCTACCATGGATACATGGTAAGATAGCTGGAAGAAAACCTACTCACGTTTCTACATCAAAACCAAAATGATTGTAAGTAAAATCATTTCAAAGGGCCACAGATACCAGTTATGTCAGCTTTCTCACTCTGTAACAAACTTGGAAATTTTTTTCATTTTGTCAAGTTATTTATTTCTAAGGAAAAAAGTAATTCTTTCTAATGTGAAAAATCTCAGAATCATTTTTAAAAAGCAGTAGACATTTAACATCCAGTTTATTGTTTAAAGTTTGCAACCATTTTTGGATGCGATGCTAAGGAATGCTAAGCAAGTGGCTTTGTTTAGAATTAAATCTCTTGAAAAAATTGTAAGTCCAAACTAACTTTATTTTGTTGAAATCAGTATCCAGGGAACAATCAGTATCCTTCAGTAACAATGACAAGACTGTATTATTGTCCTAGTGGTATATTCTCTGCTCGATCATTCTAAACCTGAAAATATAATATTGTCTAGGAAAGGCATTCTAGAGTAACTACTTCCTGCGTTCCTGAAAAATTTCAGATAGGGATAGTATCTGAACTAGTATTAATCCTAACCATCGTTGACATAAAATAGAATTCAAGTTCTAGCCTAATGAAATTTAAAAAAAAAGTAGGTAACCGTGTGTTTTACTTCAGCAGCACAGAAATCAAGTGAAGCAAAAGCCATCTGAAAATTGAGTCAAGAAAAACACCACCAGCTTGTTTAAGTGCCCAATCTCAGAAGAAACCCTGCAGATCTTTCTGCTGCTAACAATGGCAGCAGCTTTTCTCCATCAGTCCTCTCTTGCAGTCTGGGTAGCCAGCTGGACTCAGACCCAGGACAAAAACAGGTGGTAAACAAAGGGACTTACTACTCTTAACAGGAGGATGAGTTAGTGACTAGCAGTTGACAGTCCTAAAGAACAGATAAAGAGTATGGAATCTAGTTCTCTCCCTAACATACCTCACAGAAAGGAAGCTTTACTTTTACAATTCCTTCAGGCTGACCAGAAAAAAAAAAAAACAACACAAAAACAGCATCTAAATAAGTGAAAAAACAATTAATTCAAAAGCTACTTAATTTAGAGGGGTTTTCCCCCCATTTTTTATTGGACAAAGAAACCTACCACAGGTATCCATCTCACAAATCATTTGACTACTCTTAATTGTAGCTTACTCTGTGGTAAACTAAGTCTTTCTAGTTCTGCTTTATTATTATATCCTCCTTACCTTTAATATCTTTAATCCATTTAATTCTGTTTAAAATGTGAATTGCATGCTCTAAAGATCAATAACTAGGCTTTTTTTTCTGTTTCTTTTAATTGAATCACCTAGCACAAAGGGGGCCCACATCTTTCAGTGAGGTTCCCAGTAGTTACCACATTAGAGACAGTCATTCTCTCCGCATTCCAGATGGCAAGTATCCCAATGACAGCCAGAGTCCTTTTAACCAGCACACTAGGGTGAGTATAATGATTCTCTTGGGAAGCATTTCCTGTAAAATGTTGAGAAGTTGGCAGATGGGACAGAAGATTTTAAGACTAACTTTTTTACATGAGTCAATTTGGAAGAATTAGAGATGCTATGAAGGCAAGCACTTTGGAGGCAGAGAATTTCTAAAGACCTCTTCCAAGAGAGAAAAAGTCTCTTGTAGTCAAAGTAGCCAGGAGTTTGTGGAAAAAAAAATAAAAATTAAATCTATAAATCTCCTAGTTTGCCATGGCATTTTTTTTTTCTCACCTGGTACTGTTACGGGGTAAATAAAACAACAGTTTTTAAATTTGAGTTTTATCTTAAACACCTAGGAGGAAGACCTGAGCTAATTATATAGAGAGAATGCCCCTGAGACTTACTGTTTAACCTATCGATTTCTCATTCAGCATAAATGTTGCTACAATACACAACAATATTTGCCTACACTAAAATGTCTGGAATTGGAAACAGAGAAACTATTCTCAAAAACACCTATTTCTTAGGCAGTCACCTAAAAGAAAAAAAAAAAAGTACATCATGGAACAAAGAGGTAAAGTCTTCAATTCCATCTCATATACTCAGCTTCCCCTTGCACAAATCTGGGCCACATGTTCCTGAAGATAAAAACTGTTAGAAGAGACAAAGCAGAGGGGCCCTATCCAAAGGTCTGAAGAGTTCACCTAATGTTTCTATTTTTCCACACCTAAAATCTCATTTGGCATATATAACAGATTTGAATCCATCTCTGGAGGTCTGTTGCTCCATAAATCAGTACATGTACTGACTCTTATGTCCTTTATTTAGTTTTTAATCCCAATCTGCGTTAGAAATAAAATTGATAATCTTATTTATTATGTTAGTAATGGTAGATACTAACAAAATCCTTAGAAATGTTCATTTTATTCATCCATTGTACCATTTCTTAGAAAACATTAGAGCAAAGTCTGCCTTTGAAAATGGCAGGGGGTTTGCATGTTAATTTGCAGAAAATCTTTAACTTGCTTTAGTTAGTACAAAATCCACCACAATTTAAAAATGCAAACAAGTTTATTTTCTCTGACACAGTATAGGTATAGCCTATTGGAACTTCTGCTTTCTGTGAGGGCTACGAGCCTAACTGCTGGATCCATACCTGGCAATATTAGAAAATAATGGACAAGTTATTCCATTCCATAGTATGGTTATTCCATACTAGAATATGGTTATTTCATATTCTAGTACCAGGAATAGGACATACAAGGCACACTTTCATACACCAGATGTAAGAAAGTGTAGCTACTTGCATAAAAAGAGATAGAAATCTTGAATCTCCATTATCTTGCACCCTGTAATATGTAATTTACACTTGTGCAAAATAAGCAGAAAATCTTACACTGCACTTATTCTACACTTACTTTCTGCTATACTAATGCCTCCAGCAAGGTGAAAGGGAATTAAAGAAATTTTTTAAAAGTCAATCTTACATTGCGAAATGTACACAGAGATGCAATTCCTGTAAGTGTCTTTATTTCTCAGAGTTAAATCACTTTATATTTCATCCATGGTAAAAAAGATGGTAAAAGAGACCAACTAATTTTGAATGTCCAGCATGCACGGCTTGGGAGCAGCGCTTTTGAAATACTTACAATTAAATAACATGTTCCAAACGCATCCCATACTGGATTCTGTTGCATTTGTGAGCACTCAGCACTTCTCCAAATTAGGTCCAGGTATTTCACATCAGATAATCAAGAAAACACAACCATCTATGCAAGTTGGTCCAATAGTGCTCAGTCTTACACAGAAGTGGTGGAAGAGCAGCAGCTATAGCTACCAATCCCTGATGGTGCACGGGTTTGAAATTTCTGATATTCAGGCAAGGCCTCCACTCAGAGCAAACAGTCAAGCATTTGGACATCCTAGAGACAGCTACGTAAGACAATCTGGTACAATCTGAATTTGAAAAGTAAAGAATAAACCCTTAAGTTCCAAGCTGAGAAGACTTAGTCCAAATTTTTGGATTGTCCTTGTTCATGCACTCACTGATGGTTTTAAAACTGAAGAAAAATCACAGTTTTGAGCAGGATGGGAACACTGAATTTTTCTTGTTTACACCGTGGATTTGGGACAGCTGAGGGCTGATAAATAGAAATATACAACTTTGGAAGTTGTGGGTTTTAGGGCAGAGAGAACTCAAATCAATATTGCTACTCCCGAATTCTGTGGTGTCTTAGCAAACACAGCATGCTCAAGTACTATAAAGGCCAGGTTCAGACAACACAGTCTGTTGCTACTCTTCCCACAGCAGTCACAACAGGGAATGTCAATAAACTTTCCAAATAGATTCAAGGGCCTGAAATTGAATATTTGAAAATCTTCCTTTTCAATTAATAAGTTATACTTGAAGTAAATTGAGGACAGACTATTAAAAGAAAAGTGATCATCTAACAGCCTTTAATGATGGTTGGTCAGGAATTAATAAAAATGTTGTCATTTTATTATTCTTCATTTCTTACAGCCAGGTATCAATAAGACAAAGCCTAATAAACACCCACACCTATTTTAATAGATAATGGTTTCCATTATGGAAAGAAGAACAAATCTCTCAAAGCGCCACTGAAGCCCTCAGTGGCACCCATGCTAATTTATGCAGAGTACTTCAGGGAAATTTGATTGACCTAAGAATAAGTCAAACATCAGAATCAAATCTGAACAGTATCAACCCTTGGTGTGCAGTTTGCCTCTTCTGTTCTTGTCATTAGGGGACTCAATACTGAAAAATCCAGTCTCAGAACAGAGTATATCTCAACATTGTACCCCACAATACTGCCTGGAACCAAGGAAAAAGCAGCCCTAAGCTTGGAAAGTAATCTCAGCATTCCTGGTTTGATATTTGTTGGCAGAAGGAGGAAAAAACACCATCCTCACTTATGTCAGCACCTGACCTGGATAAACCATAATACAGCTAACAGCACTGAGAACAAAGAGCCGAAGGCAGAAGGAAAATAGGTCCCGATTTTTAACCAGCCTGAGCGGGAAGAAGCCACACCAAGCATATCCTTTGCTGAAAAACCCTGCAAAGAATTCTATAACAGCACTGCCTTGTCACTGAAGCAAACAAAGGCTCTTTCCAATGAAGAGACATTTTTGTCTCCTCAGACAGAGGAAGCATGTGCCATACCACATTTAAGTTTAACCTGGAAGAGAAGCCTTAGTACCGCAGCTGGAGACAACATGGGCAGCAAAGAGAGAGAAGTAACTCCAGGCATGATGAAGACTTAGCATCATGAGAAACAGCAAAGGGGTGCTCTGATAATGTTAATATTTTCTAAAATTTGAAGTAGCTTATGAATATACTATTGGTTTTAAGACGTAACCGTCTAAGAATTTCTCTGCTTCAATCTCTTTTGTAAGATTTCACAAAAGTTAAATCACTGCATTATTGATCCTGTTATGATTATGGAATGCAGTTGGCACTATGATGTCAAGCCCCACTATGTGTCCTGATCACAAGAGACAACGAAAAATTGAAAAATTAATGATAAACCAAGCACAGTACAACTACAAAGATGACCATAGCAAAGGGTACAATTTTTAAAAAGGTGCTTTTACATTACTGTGATTTCAACAACTTCTCAAGCTCTAGCCTAGCTTAATTCACTAATAAAAACTCAAGAGACTGTATTGATGTACATATTTTGAACCACAATTTCACATGTGCATATTCATGCACATTATTTTCAGTTAGTCCATAACTACAGATTGTAGATGTGCCCAACCCCAATACACACAATATATTTTTTCCCAACTGACACAAGCCAGAAGTACTCATGCATATCTGGGAGCTTCACACTGAGGTGAACTATGCAAGATCACCATTACGTAAGCAACAGCAGAAAACAAATCTCTGCTGTGAATGAATTTATTAAATCATTCACGTAACAAAAGTCTTAAGATTTAATAAGTCTAAATATACAGTGCAAGACCAACTCTGATAAGCTCATCACCATCTATTTGTGCATCTAAAAACTGAAAATTGAACCAGTTTCCATCCTTCCTGCGCTTCCCTCTGTTAACAGGCACTGCTGGGGAACATTCTGCATGTCACCACCACATTGCCTTCAGGCTTGTTTGTGATATTACAAATCAAAATCAATACCACAGGCTATAACAGTAGTTGATTGATTGTTGCAGAGATCTGTAGAACAAATAACTAAATAAAATTTATTTAGTCACGCAACAAGAAAAAAGCCTACCTTTTATTTTTTTACTATGCTACATAACCCAGACTGTGTTTGCACATTCTGACTCCTGCAAAAATACTGATGCACCCTACTCTGGAAAGATGACATGACTTTTTTAAGATAAAAAGCACGTAATGCATTTCTTCTGAAATACATAAATGATAACTCACTTGTTCCAGGTAAACAACCTTAGAGATGTAAACCAGGAAACAAAAGAAACACAATGTTATCCCTATTATTTGTCAGTAATTAAATACCTAAAAAAAATTAAAATAATACATCAGTGATCCTTATTTGAGAAAAAAATTAGAACAGCAATTAAATGAGAAATAAATAATTATTGAATTATATGAGGAAACTGAAAATTTAAAATAAACCATTACTGAATTATATAAGAAGACTGAAAAGTTAGTTGACACAATAAAAACAGAAATTACAGGGGAAAAAAATGCCCCAAACTGTGATTTATAACTAGATCAAAACTAGAGACTGTTATAAAGGACAAACTATGTCTACTACAAAATCCTGAGGTAGAAAAAACTTACTGAAAGCAGCTGAGATATACATACAGTAAAGGATATGGGAAATGATTATGTCTATTTGGATATAATTTATGGTGAAGCCACTGCATAGAAAAAAACAGCTCCACACAGAAACAAAACTAAACCTGAGAAAAGGTAGAAATGAGACTGCTGTCATATCTCACAGAAAGACTGCAAGCACCTATGCCATTGTAAGTTAGGAATGGATTCTATATTTGTCTTTTGATAATTAAGACACCACTAGAGGACAAATTCGAGCTAAAAAGTCATAGGAAAAGAAAGCATGGTTTTTAACTGTGAGGGTAAATAGCCACAGGAATACATTGTCAAAGGAAATTACTAATTCATAACAGAATACTAGCTGCTTAGGGGTTTGGGCCTTGCTTTCAAAGAGATGTGACTTACCTTAGTTGTACTTTAGTGGACTTCAGAATAGTCACTGAATATTCAACTTCAGACACGTAAGATGACCTGTCATAGAAGAGTGGAATCACTGGGCAAAACTTTGACTTGTGCTAAGATGGGAAGTGAGACCAAAGAGCAACAGTGGGCTCTGCAAGCCCCAACAACAACAGCTAAATTTGTGAAGTGTCTTGATTCGAAGACGAGTGCTATGGCCACTCTCAGAAAAAAATCAAAAATAAGCTCAGCCAAGAGACAATACGTGTAGTTTAGGGAGTGCAGAAATGGCAAACTATGTCTACCATCACCTACTTTTAGAGGGATCTTACATATTCAGCATTTGACTCTAAAAAATGGTAGCTACAGCTGCCAGTAAAAATCAGTGAGAGCTTTCAGTGTCAGGCAGTTCTGAGAATATCTTCATCTCAGAGCAGATAACCCAACAAAAGCCTCAGTGCAAAATTGTTTCTGTCCAAGGTACAAAATGCAAGTCTCACAGGGTTCTGGTTGAGCAATCCAGGGATACTTAGCCCAGTTCAGAGCACCATGTCAAAATCTGCCAGAGCTATGACATTGTCCTAGTATGTCATGGTTTAGGAAGGGTTCTCTCCAATTCAATGCCCCCACCCAGACTTTCTAAACAACACTGCCGCTCTGTCTTGCTCCCCCACTTTCCTCTCCCTCTCACTCCTGTGATGGGATGGAGAGGAGAATTGGAGGCACATTAAGGCAAAGATAACAGGCTAAGGTAAGAGCAATTTACTGGAAACAGCAATGAGATAAGAAAATGAACAGTAACAGCAAAAATGCTGATGACAGAGGGTACAAGACAGAAACAATTCACACAGAAACCCCCCACAACACACAAATGCTGGACAGCTCAGCTCCCTCCACCAAACTTACAGGACCAGACCAGAGCCTTTCCCCTGCCCCCCAGCAATGACATGAGGCGGTACAGAATAACCTTCAGGTCCCAGCCATGGCCCCTCGTGGCTACTGCAAAAATTAACCCTCTCCTGGACAGAACCAGGACACAGTATAAAGTAAAACTGAGCTGTACTGAATAGTACAAGCCTAATCAAACCAGAAAAACAGGTAATTAAAGACTACTTTTGTACAGAGTAGCAACTGACCTCCATTCATTCACGCAACAATCTTCCCATCAGTTCAGTATGGGCAACACAAACTTTGTCGTTTCTTTGACGAGGAAAAAGAAGAAAAAGAACAAAAACAAGTCCTGTGCTTCTTATGCAAGGAGGACTGCAAGGAAACAGGGAGGTGTTTCCACAAAAACTGGTGGGCAAGGATACCAGAAGCAGCAAAGAGCAAAAAAGCCAAAGGAGAATTTCTAGGGAATCAGACAGTGACTGTGTTTGTTACAACTCACTTCTGTTTGTTCACCCTAACACACAAACTACATTATTTACTTTAAAAACAAGCTATGGGAACAGTTTTACATGGGAAATGGTATTTTTTTTCTTTATTATTAAAAGCTACTTCCTCGAAATCACCTCTGCTCAACAGTCACTTTGTCCCCGATCAAATGACACAGCTCATTGTTTTCCACAGAAGCAGTAGCAGTTTAGTGCTGAATTCATGCTTATCCTCCTGAAAACTTGCCAAACCTTTAAATGCTGCAGACACCATTTGGGAATGAAGTATTTATTTCTTATCAACAGTTATTGTTTAAATGGAGTAGTAATGTAAATGTATCATTCTCCCTATTAGCTTAAGGATGTAAGAAGTACATTTATTGGAGGAGAGGAGTACTTATCCCACAGGGACACATGCCTCCCCTTTAAAAAAATACACAGCTGAGTGGATTAAAAAAAAAAAAAACAAAAAAAACCACGCCAAGTTGGGGGAACTCTCAATGATCATCATAATTCTTTGTTTCAGAATAAGAAGTTTGGCTTTTAAAACCCAAAAGCTCAAATGATGGAAACATCCTCAAGGCCAGCGCTGAAGACTTTTCTGCTCTTATATCTTCATAATTAAAAATAATGTATGCTTTTTCTTGCCCCTAAATTACAATTAAATATGTTCTTTTTAGTAAATATTGCTTTTGAAAAAGGAATGGAGGTGCTCTGAAGAATCTTAGCCTTAAATCTTATATGATAAAAAGGATCTATTATCAAACTTTAAAAACTTAGAACTTTCTTAAAATTGTAACTAAATGGAAACCTAAAAGTTTACAATTTTTCCATCTGAACTTAACAGTATTTTCAGCCAACCTCGTATTTTTCAATTTTCATCCCTCAGGACCTCCAAGCATTAAGGGCCATCACTGAAAGGTGAGAATTAGTGACCTCCATTTCAGAACATCAGAAGCCCAGAAATGCTCATGCTCACCACACAGCCACCGCACCGTGCATCCTCGTACTTACAGACACTTTCATTTGCAGTGCACAGCTAACACCAAAAGCAGATGTTTTTTCTCTTCCCTAAATCTTCACTGAGCGTGTTGCAAACCATGTCTGCTTTCAGGATGGAAAAGGAGCAATAGCAGGTGCAACGCCATTTTCTTTGGTACTTGAGGGCATTTCCTTCATCACACTTGTCTTTCTAACCTCAGACTGGGAGCTTCAAGAGGAGCCTTCATTTGAATATTTGACTGGGAGGAAGTTATCTCATCACAATTAAATTTAAGTGTATGGAGCAGCAATAACTATTAATGTTTAGTTTTAATGGAATTCTTATTTCTTACCACTGTTAAATTCAAGACAGCAGCCCACTTTGAATATTAATCAATTCAGCAACCTTTCAGAGCTTAAAAAAAGATCCACTTTCCAGTTCAACTTATTCTTTACAATAAAAGTCAAATTAAAAATACCTATACTGCTGTTTGGGTTTTGTTTGGTTGCTTTTTAAACAAACTGCAGCTACTGGATGAAATATTTTTCACCTCTAAGGTTTCATGTGAGCACTGGCACTTACTAGTTAATACTTTGTAGCACTCAAGGACAAGATCTCTGTAATTGCTAAGCACTATTACTGCAAAACTAGACAGGATGCATAAGAGACCTTACTTTGCCTTTTTACCTTATCATTAAAGCATTTAGATTGTAGGTTTGTCCTCCCCCCTGACTAAAGGATGAGCATTTAGCTGTGGCATATTACAGATTGCCTGTCCCCTCACAGCACTGCATAATCCACTGCCTGTTCCCTATTTGCTCTGCTCACCTACACACACATGAAGGTGAGGGTTTGAATCCCTTCTCATCCTGCCAGTTCTCACAATACAGGCATTCCAGGGGGATATAAGGGATGGATCTCTTCTCCTGCACTGCAAAACAAGCAGCCTGTGCAACCATGGAAGATCATACCTTGTTCTCCATCTGGCTACATGACTATCTGTCCACAGTTGCTGCTGACCTCATAGGTTGTCCTGCCAAAAAGAGCTGCACACCACAACATCAGGTTTCTTAAGCTCCAACTCAACCACATCTCTCTCAAATATATGAAGGCATCAACATTTCAAAAGGGCAAATGAGAGGGTCAGGAACTAGAGCCCCAAAAAAACTGGTACTTAGTACCATTTCACTTGAGGCACTCTAATCCTCACCCCCCACCCTGTCATCTCCTTACAGCTAGAAAGGATCCAGGAGACTGGATTTCTCCCCCCAGGCAGCATCAGCCAGTTGGGTAGAGCCATCGTGACACTCTCTGTGCACTCTCAGCGATGCTCCTGTGGGCTTTCCAACACAGCCACACAAACCCCATTTCAGGATGCAGAGACTAAACTGTGTAGCAGTGCATCCCTAAGGAAAAAGATTTCAACACAGCAATGAAAACACAATAAGCAAGTAGTAATGATCTCCCTTCAGGTGAAAATCATAAGCATGCTTGACAATATTTATAGCTCCCTGAACACCTTCCCCAATAGGCACAACTGGAGACAAACAGGCTGCTGCTGCTACAAAGGGTCAGGAAGCCCCCAGAAAGCAGGCTACACACAGATGGATTGTTACGACCCATGACTATAAAAAGTCAGAAAACCTGCAATTGCAAATCCTTCCACAAACGTGCAAATTAAGAACCACAAAAAGGGAAAAGTGGATAGGGAATGTGAGATTATAGAAAAAAAAAAAAAAAACCCCAGTTACTGCTAAAAAAAAAAAATAGTTTTTTTCAACAATTGATTCTGTTGCGAGACTGAGCAGCAGATTAAAAAAGTACTGAACCTTTTGTATAAGTCTACCAAAAAAATTAAAATAGTTGCAAACGCACGTATTAATATTTTCAGTTATGATTCACTGCCCCTTCTAGTACCAGCACTAGGGATTATCAATTAAAAGTTGCACACAGCAGCTTCAAAACAAACAGAAAGCAACACTTCCCCACTCAACATCCATTGCACCTGAGGAACTCAATTTACTACTAAATTCAGTGTTACCAAGCCCGAGACTAATTCCTCCAAGACACAAATTGCTACAGGCTGACAGCACACAGCAGAAACAGGGAAAGTATATTCTTGTCCTCTTCCCTTTCTGTTATTGACAGAATTTTTTCTAGAGAAAAAATACTGAACTAAATGTACCCCTTGCTCTTCAGTTATTCCTTCAGTTATTTTTATGGTGTTATGTAATCTATAGCAAATATATAAATACAACACGCTAAAGCACCACTATTAAGGATAAAAGCAGTCTAGCCTATTTCTCTCAGAGCACTGATGTAGAGTACAGAAGACACAGATTTTTTGAAACACAGTACACTAGCAAGAGTTAAAAGCCTTAGAATACCCTTTCTTTTCAGATAGCAGGCACTACTTTAGACTGGAATTTTTATTTCCTGAGTAAGGTAAACTTCTGGCATTAAATCACAAGTTTAAAGTGCAGTCTTGCATAATTTCTTTTAATTATTCCTTTTAAGGCATTATTTTCATATTTTAAGATCACAGAAGGGATCTTTAAAAAAAAACTGATTAAAAAAACCCTTGTGGCCAACAAAAATATAAACCAGTAAGAGTAATTGGATACAGTTTTTATTACTATTTTTATAGTGTCTTTCCATCACCTGACGTGAACTAAATACTTTGGCAATTTTATGTAAGGCATTTTAACTGTGAGTCATCTGCAACTATGCTCTTGCATACTAAATAAGCTGAAAACAGTTGGTACTGCATGCTGAGTGACACCCTTGTTTTGCTTAAGTCTTCAGACTCCATCTTCATATGGTATTTCTGTTCATTTTAGAAATAATGTATTACAGGTTGCACATCTTTGCTTCTGTTTGCCTTTTTTATCCACTAGTACAGATTTGCATTCCACTTTCAGGTGAGTCATTAAATCCAGTGAAAATGCCAGCCTTGGTTCTCACTGGGACTTAACAGCAACAATAAAATCATCTTTTGTTCTTCTTACAATCTCGTAATACCTCAAGAAGACATCCATGTAGTAACTTGACAAGGAAAATAAAGACAGATCTGGCCAGAAGAGCATCCTTGAACTGTACTGAAACAAAACCAGAAAATCTTGAGCTATGCAAAGCTTACTAAAGGTAGTTTCCACAAATTAAAAAAAACCATTGTGTTAAAGCATTAAATGTTTTTCTTACTCAAGTTTTTAACTTCAAATTCACTGCTTTACCAGAACACAAACCCCAAAACCTGTAAGGTCTTATTAATTCATTGTTCTTTCATTATTTTGCTTGTACTAATAAAACAAAATATCTAACAAACAAATTTTAAAAACCTAAAATCAAACCGAATTATCACTGTTTTCACAGAATAGACAGAATAACCAGATTGTAAGAATTAATTATCCTCACTTGAAATATTTCATCCAGAATTTCCTACAATAATGATAACCTACTGAAGTTCAGGGATGGAAACCAATAGCTAACTACAATTCAGGACTTGAGACTGCAAATAAAGAGTTTAATTTGCAGTAGCATTAAGGACCTTTCCTTCTCACTGTATATGTTTTCATGACTAAGGATGGTCATCCTGTGTCATAGCAAATTGCAGTGTGCTTTGATTTCTCATCCAGAAGGTGTCTTGTATTTACACAATATATCTGCAAGAAAATAACATTTAAATAAGCCAACTTTTAAGTACAAATAAAAGCCACACTGACCACCTATAATATTGGTACACATACAATATGCACAGGATGACAAAACAATTCTATGTACATGACACACAACATATTTCACAGGTGCACAGAAGAAACAAACATAAAAGTTAAAAATTACCTCCAAAACCATCTCCTTGGAAATATTCTCTAATAATTCCTACATTTATTCAACTCTAATTACAATTTCTTTTTAGGCACTTCAGGAAATTCTAACTTTTTAAATCATAGCAGACAAAAAAAAAAAAAAGAAAAACAAACACCACCCCCCACCTTATTAGCCTACCTTTCTTCTTCTAGTGGATATTTGGAATCAAAAGAAATAACGTATGACATGTAAATTCACAAAGATTATACAGATGCCAAACTTCCCTGCAGGTTTTACAATTCATGGTTGGAGCAGACAGAGCTTTTCCACTAACACTTGAAACTTGAGACAGCTCAACGAACAAATTTGTTGCTGTTTCTGTTCATTTTTAACAAAACAGTCTACTCAAATATTATTTTATGTGAAGATGCATATGCTCCCACGCCACTCAATAAAAGAGGACTCAACACTTTCATGTCTCCAGGATGCATGTTTTACAGTTATTACTTGGCTATACAGTTTTTCAGAATAATTGTTGTGTCCCCCCTTCCATTTTTACTTTTAAAAATAGCTTCTCAGAAAGAACTTCTTCCCAGTCTTTTTATTCTGCTATGCCATGAACACAGGAATCGTGACGTATTCTACTTTAAATTAAATATCACCATTAAAGACCAGGCACTATTTCAAACCAACCAGGCAACCACAATTTAGAATCTTCAATTCAATAACTGCAGTGTTTGTTTTTTTCCACCTGTGCTATTATTAGCAGTATTATACATTTTGTACAAAGACAGCTTCATGTTTCTGATAACAACCATTGAATAAGTTGCAAATAAATTCACCTTTTTTTGTTCAGTCTTCTGTCCTTTAGGCCTTGAATCTATGCTCTGACTTCCAGTATCCTCCCAGATAACATCTGTATTGTATGTCCTCATCTTCAAAGGCACAGCCATCCAAGTCTCCATATTTTAATTCACCATGAATCCAGAGGAGCTCGGAATGAACCCCAAAACATCCTCTGTGTTCCTGGGCACACTACTTCATTACCCTGTCCCTTCATCTCACCTCAGTGTTTCTCCATCTTGTCTATGTGGAGTCTATGCTCTTCCAGGCAGGAATTGTGACACACTGCGCATTTGTATGGTAGCACAGTGGCACCCTTGCCTCAGCTGAACCCTCCAGGCATTACGAAATACAATCAATAACAGTAATTAATTTTGTCCCTTGTTTCCTCTTTTATCCAACTGCTGTGGTCTTTCCTCTGATAACTGAATATACATTGTAGCTTCTCAGGTTTTGTCCCACTAACAAAGATATTTATTGTTCCCCTCTCCTTAGACCTACCTAGACCCAGTTCTTCAAGAAAGACACAGCAATTGGTTCTCTTTTTTCAAATTCTATCCCAAAATTCATTTCCTTCAGGTATACTTTCATTACTAATTTAAGGCACCATATGCTACTTCAAACTCATAGGTTAAACAAATAAGAGGCAAATACAAGAAGTGTTTTAGAATCAAAATATCAATGTTACACGGAAAATTGTTTTTTCCATATGTATACATTATCTCTTATCAAACTAATGGGTGACAAGAAGTACCAATCTGTAACCAGGGCAGATCCTGCACTACAGATTGGGCCCTGACAATGGTTTAAATTATTTCAAGATTCCTGTTGACACTAAACACAGGAAAACACTCATGTACTTTCATCCATACTCGTACACAAACACCCACACAAGCAGTCAAGAGTCCAACAAAGCCAGAGCTCTTTTGGCAAGACAGACCTCAAATCAAAATTAGTGTTTTGTGCCAGCACCAGTCATGAACAGCTTCTTTGTGTCAGTCTCCTAAATACTGAGCACCTACTGCTAGACAGATAATGCAAGTTATTTTCCATGTAGCTATCCCTAACATGACTATTTAGGAGCTCCCATTATGGAGCAGAGACACGAATGTGGAAAAATCACAAGCAACTTGTGCCACTTTAAGTGACTATGGACACCACACTTGGAGCAAAACCAAGTTAAATTTGCGTTAAACCACAAGCTGGTCTTCTGCACTGGCAAATCACATCACTACCACTTGGTTGCTGTCATGAAGGCAGCACCGCACATTAAGAAACATTAAAACATCTTATCAAGATGTACATGACTTAGTATCATGACCAGCACTGAAACAGTGCCAAATACAGCCAGATTTGTTATAACTTGTCCAACAGTTTAGGGACCCCATCCTTAACCAGGAAACACTGGAAAAAAAAATTGCCTTGGTTTAGAGACCAAAACGTGAAACTTTCCTGTCTTCAGGTTAAAAGTCAGATTGTGACAACATGTAAGCTGGATTTACACCATTCAAACAGTGGAGGAAAATTCAGGTTTGCAAACGGAAAGAGATGCAATATTTCTGTGCAATTATCTAAAGACTCCAAATAGTTCTTTGCAAAAGACTCTTCAACATTTATTTCTCTCAAAGCTAAATTCAACATTTTAAATTTTATATCTTCTTATTTAGAGATTTGCAGAAACAATTCTTCTTGTTCATTGTGGCCGTCAGATTAGTTGTGCCTTTTAATCACACTGATAATGATAAAATATTTTACATGCATATTTTGCATATTCTACAATAGAACCTAAAGGTTCTTTCATATAATAATTTTCCCCTTGTACCAAAGTCTCTTCTGAGGTTACATATATAGCAAGTAGGTACTGTTCTTTAAAAAAATGTAGGTTCCTTCCTAATATGGAATACTTATTTTTTATTGCTTTGTTGTCATGCTGTTTCTGGAAAATAAAGAAAAGCCATGTGTCAAAAGATCTTGTAATTCACTCCAATGTCCAAGCTGGAATAGGGTAGATTTGGACTGACTTAATCGGAATTCTGACCTTGTAAGAGCACTCTAATCATTGACCATTTCAATTCTGAATGTGAATTACTTTTCTTCATTAAGTTCTTCTGAAAGGGTACTTTTATTCATTATGGAAAACTCCTGTAGTCATGTTACATGGCTCAGTTCACAATGTCAAAGATAGTCCATGCTGTCTTGCCTGGACCAATACCGGTTCTAAAACTATTGACAAGCTCTGAGGCGAGACAGGCTGAACTCCAGAAATTACTTTTTTTACCCCTCTCTAGGTGGACATGCCAAACACTGGAATAAATTGCCCCAAGACACTGTGAACTCTGCATCTGTGGAGTTCAAAAGCCAAATGGACTTGACAATCTTAAGAGGTCCCTTTTAACCACAGTAATTCTGCAAAAAAAAATCCAAAAATTGTCAAGTGTTGCATCACTAATAATTTTGACTATTCAGACTGCATTAATCACCAAGACAACGCCAGTTCAGTTGAAACACCTGCTCAGTGCCTAGGAGCAGCCAAAAATCAGCAGGAAAACAATGATGGTTATAATTAATTTGGACTTGATAGTTTTGATCAATCAGTCTCCAGACAATTGACAATGAGTGGAATGTGACTTCATCTTCAAATTATAGATGGAAAACTGGGTATGAATTCCAACACTGAATTCCAACACATTTTAACAAATCCCATTTTAGCAGCAGAGGTAGAGGATATAGTGACTGTACGTCTTAGTTTAGCTGAGGTTCTCTATAGCTAAAGAGTGTTCTGAGGGCTGTTTTACTTTCCAACAACATTGTACTTAAGCTGCTTCTTCAGAGGACGAACTTAAAAAAATCAGAAGCCACATTGCCTTAGCCAATGTGCTGTCGACTCACACACTCTCTCTAGTAATAAAAATATATTTTGTCATTGGACCCTCATAATCTTCACTCATAAACACTCATACTCATAGAGGTGCTTCCTACAGAGATTCTTAACCAAGTATTAAGATAGAGGGGCAGGAGTTAATTGAAGGCTGAATTATTCAATATATTTCACAGATTCCAAATTCATTATGCAACAAGCAGCCTGAAATAGTTGTTCCACAGGTGATCTTTACAACCTCTAGCTAAACAAAGTGGCACTTCATTTCTCAGTTTCCCAGACTTCACTATCTTGCAAGCCCTCCAATCCGATTTCCCTCCCTGATCCAAAGAAAAAGCTAAACCCAAGAGAAAAATAAATAGCGCAATATTTGCTGATTAAAAATCAATCCATGTTTAAGTTAAATAGTTATGAGCAGTCATAAATCAGTACATTGCTCATGATTTACAGTTATCTTCCAGAAAAAAAAAAAATAACCTTTTCATTCTTTATCTTGCAACCGCCAAGACTAAAAAATTGCTTGATTCCTCTATGTAACCCAGTTTGCCAACAAAACCATGCCAGCTGAGCTGTGCAGCTAATGTACTGAAATGTACCAGAACAATGCAACAAGATTTCTGATGCCCAAAGTCTGCAGAATGAAAAAAAAAAAAAAAAAAAAAAGAAAAAAAAAAAAAAAAATCAAAGGAAAAAAAAAAAAAGAAAATAGTTCATTAAAACTTTTCAGGAAGCTCAGTGGTTTGAAAGCTCCCTGAGGCAACCTTAATAACAAAACAAGCTGTTAAAACAAACAAACAGAAAGATCTCAAAACTCCACAAACAACAACAAAAAAAACCGACAAAAAACAAAGCCACAATCTAAAAATAATCCTTCTGCATAAGAAAAGTCTTCAATTTAAAACAATACTGCAGAGGAGAGTTACACATCGCAATCGCAAACTGTACCACAGTTTCACAGATGTCATGTTGACTAAACAGGTGGGAATGATACCTCTGTCAGTTAATCTCTAATAATACTCTCTTTGTCCCTTGGATCATCTCCAAATCTCCTAACAGCAGCTTCTGTCAACCTCCAGAGTCAGTTCATGAGCACCACATTGTGCTGCATCAATTATAATATTTCGAATTGGCACATCTCTGAATTTCAAAATATCATTATGGACTCTGTGCAAACTTCTGCTAGAAAGAGTGCCTCTCTACAATTACTAATGTTCTGCAGCATTGGGCTCATCACAATGCTCTGGCTTTTGTATGCTATTTGCCTCTACTACTTCTTAAAACCTATTTCAACACACAGCATGTAAAAATCCGATCCTTGGCACTAATGACGAATCCGAAAATATAACAGGCAAACGACAGCTAAGAGCACTAGCTATCATCCCTAGATAGGATATTAAAGAACACTATTGACGTAACTGAAGTTACACAACCAAAACCTAGTGAATTCTAACACTGCTCACTTTCTCATTTGAATTCCCTTACACATCCAATGAAAGAATAGTCCGTGGCCACCAAGAGTTGTGAACTCAGGATCTTCTGTTAGCGCTGAAGTAAAAGGTTCAAGTTTCCAGCTGAACCTGACAAAAAAAAAATGTCAGGCAAAATGAGAGAACTTCCTTCCATAGACCAGAGAGTTTGATGGGAGAAGCACAATCCATTCCTGACCAGCTTTCTCCTTCTGCTGAGAAGTTTGAAGCTACTGCGATTAAAAGCAAATGGGGGATAAATTCCTCCTGGAAGGCAGCACAAAATCCATGCAGTCCAATTCTAATCTGTTTTCCATCCTGCAGGATTGAAGTAGAGTGATGGAAATCTCTTCTGCAACAAGATTTCCCTCACCTCATATGGTGTGGAAAAAATAGGTATTTTGGGCTATCTTCTTGTAGTATCCAAGTCCACCCAAATTCTTTTCCCTTCTCTGACCCAAACTTTAGTACAGCTTTCAGCAGCACATGTCCAGTATAAAAAACGTATGTATTTATGATTTTACTATGCTGTACCTCCTTACTGAGAAACACAAATTACAGCCTAGAACCTGTTTTCCATCTCAAGGGGAAGGAAAAAAAAAACCCACACCAAACCTATATTTGTTAAGTTATAAAACTACTATGAGTTTAAGATACAATGCTCTTATCTCTTTAGGGTATAAAATCTTTATTATGAAAATATATTACATTTTAAACAAATGCTAAACTTAAATCAACAAATATATTAACCTTTACTTCAGCAAGAGTTGGATTGGGAGAAGAAAACAATGTAGGTGAGTTTTAAAAGAAAGCAAGAGGTTGTTTACACGTCCTTCAATTTTTCTCAAGATCATCCTCTTCAAGACAAAATATTACCATTTTGGGCTCACCGCTCCAGCTCTTCACAAAGAGATATATGTTTTCGAAAGAAAAGTTGTTTCAATTCCAGATACGGGCTGAACATAAAAAAGATTCCAAAGACCCCATACACAAATCAAACAGCATCAAGAAAATCAGAAGCGAAAGTAACATTTTCATACAAGTATCAATATTTTCTTAACTCTTGTGATTAAAGGGAAAAAAAAAAAAAAAAACAACAAAACAAATACAGCATTTTAAGTAAACATAGTGATGAGACCATGCCATCGTTTGTAGTAATTAGTTCCCAACAGAAGTTTCTGGAAAAGACAGCTGGAAACTGTAGAATAAACCATATGCAAGGGTTCACAAAAGGTTGGGTATATATATGGAAAATCCAGTAAATATGAAGAAACTTACAAACTATTTCAGCAGGAAATAAGCTGGAAAAGGTCTATTACCAGATACTGCCATGCAAACCATGTGTAACCAAGAAAACTGGTTGAAAATCGTTCCATTTAAGCCTTTCATTTTTTCTGGAAAACAAGACTTCAGGTGCTGGACTAGGCAGATTAGACAAACGTGAGCAGAAGGCATATTCCTGTGCCTATATTTTTTCTCATTATATATTCTGTTCCAATCCAAGTGCAAGGTAAATTATTCCAATGAACTCAAAACTAGCAGACACATTTTAATGTTTACCTGCTCTCTACAATGAATTTGAAAATGTGCATAATTTTAGCTATCTCACCATTGCCATAGTTAATACCTGAGGCTGAAAAAGCAATGTTGCACAGCAAGAGCTCAGTTCCATCAAGTGCTGATATTCCTAAAACGGGATTTAGTTAGCCTTGCAGACACCAAATAAAAGTCACAGGTGCGCTGCTGATGTTTCAGAAACTTTGTGACAAGATAATTTCCTACCCTGAAGTATAATTGATACTTTCTTCAATAACTAAACAAAAGTAATTGCAGTGGTAAACGCTTCAAGATAAACAGATCTCCCAATCTTGTAATGCAGACCAAGATATATTTTTAAAAATATATTAATAAAAATATGACACTAAAAGAGTAAAAAAAAAAGTAGGAATAAGAAGCATTTTGCACGTATCAAGCACCTAAAAAGTAGCACTCCCCCCCACCACAGATAACTTTCTGACAAAATTAAACAGTATACATAATCTCAAAACCAAGTTAGACTTGACTTTGAGTTCCATGGTGGACATAAAAAAATTTATGCTGGACACAGCAAAAGCAACTGTTAACAGAAAAAATACAAATGCAACTCTGCAAGTACATTTAGCTTTTTAATAAAGACATCAGGGAGATTTGCAGAAAAAGAAAAATCTAACTTTATTATCAGAAAAGAGGATCATATGAGGGATTATTACCTTTGCTGAATTGGACAAGATCTTATATCTGAGTGGCAAAGTTGGAACAATTTACCATTAGATGTAAATATTTTGACAGATAGTTAGCAAAGTGCACACAATTTTAAACTAATTGTGCAAAAGCCAGGTCACGCACTTCTGGCGCATATGCAAGATAAACATTAATTGTGCTTAAAATGGCAGACAAAGATATGAACTCAACACATTTAGGCCATTATATACAACAGCACACAACGCAATTAGTGTATGATTCAGCTCTGGTTAAAATCTAGATGAGGTTTGACATTAACATCCTCAAGAACAGAAGCACACTTATAAAAAACATACATTGCC
This sequence comes from Ptilonorhynchus violaceus, assembly GCA_013397565.1. NCBI lineage: Eukaryota > Metazoa > Chordata > Aves > Passeriformes > Ptilonorhynchidae > Ptilonorhynchus > Ptilonorhynchus violaceus. The sequence goes on along the minus strand of VZRJ01005113.1, from coordinate 73,427 downwards.
ATGTATTGCAGTCATGGACTACGAAATCATTTCATGGAATGTTTAACAGACGAAGAGTAGATTATCCTGCTAGACAATATACTAAAATCAATTAATTTACATTCGGATTGCACTATTACTTAAGCAATAGGTAAGAGAGCCAGGTTTTTATTTGAAGCAGCTTTTGTAATACAGGATTTGTTTTTAGGCTTCTGGCCAAAAAATGTGTTTGTACTGTAAGTATTTTCTTCTAGACTTTTATGAAAAGAATAACCTTTAACAACCTGTTATACAAACCTGCCTGTTTTATGTAATTCTTGCATTTAAAAGATTTATTCCTTAGGCAAGGAAAATAAGATCCAGCTACAAATTTTGAAAGAAATATAATTATTTTCTTCAGATGATTACTCTGTTTAAAGGTATATAATAAGGTTACAAAGTCATTTCACTCGCAGAACTCCTTGTTTCTCTGCCCCACCCAATAAAAATATTACTAGGGTACAACCACTAATAACAAATCATAACTTTTGAATAAGAACTTACTACAACAAAGTGCGCTTCCCAAGCTCTAGATGTGGTTCCAATTGTCAAACTGTAATTCTGTAACAGACATAAATCATCATAAAAAACCTCACTCATCAACACAAGTCACATAGGTACATAAAGAAGTAATTTTGTTAGCACTGACAATCCCACACAGTTCACCACCCAGTCAACCTCATTCCGTCACTGAATGTGTGTTCTGAGCCATGTTAGTTTATTTTGTTAGTAAATCAAAATGTGCAGCAAGGCCTTCCTGTGTAAAGAGAAATGCAAATGCCATGCATAAGAAACAAATGTTCCCCATCAAGTTCAGAAGGTTGAGCACTTCTTATACACTTATATTAATTGGATTACTTTACAGGATTACAGCCTCAGAAAATTGATATAGTAACTCTCACCTAGAGGTTTTCCTAGACTCAGCAGAAAGCACCTGTGTGCAGAGGGCCAGAGTAAAAAATTCCTTAAGTCAGGCACAGGATGTCTGCAATGAGCTGATTTACCAAGTCTGAGGGACAACCCCCCCAAAAAAACAGGTTTGGAAGGGAAGAATATTGTCACTGATGCTCTTTTATCTTTACAGCTTGTCAAGAGAAAAATAAACTGTAGAACAGAAAGCAGAATAAAAAATGGGCATAAAATAGAAAGTACCTAATTCTGCTTCAGTAACAGATTTATAGTATAAGGAAAGAGGAAATTCAGAAAATTCAGCTGCAATTGCAGCTGACTTACAAATTATAAGATAGAATCCAACTAGAAATTTCAAAAGAAAAACCAGCAATACATTACTTCTGACATAATCAGAATAAGTGATGCTTGTAACATTATCAACAATATGTCAACGTCACAGCTTGATATGCCTTTAAATCACACCCATTTAATTTTCAGTAGATTAAGAGGTATCAGAATTCCAAGATCAGAGGGGAGAAAAAAAATCAAATATGCTTTCACTTGGTTGTTGTCAATAAATAAGTGTAAACATCTCAGTATTTAAAAATGCAGGTATCCAGTTTTTTGCTGAACTGAGCCACACATCTCACCTAGAAAAAGATACCTCCATTCACCTTTAGAAACATGAAAATCTAATTCTCACTACCTAATTACTCATTTTTCACCTCCCACTCATGGAAAATGAAAGTGTTTCTTTCTGCATCTACTCTTAATTAAGAAAAGCCAGGCAACAAACTATGCCTCTCAAAAGGATGACAAAGCTCACCTGACATCCCTCCCTCCTACACTCCATCCCTCTCCCTTTCTAGACAAATTCTGTTCAATTGAAATTGAGGATTTTGGAGTCCTTCAGTTCAATAAACTGAAGCTTTACACAGATGAAGCATGCAAAGGAAAAGGAGAAAGAAAATACAGACTAATCATATATCAATACAAATCATGTTCTGAACACATTTTACTGAAGTTCTCATTATAACTTCTCACCTACTTAGTAAACTTTATGTGACATTTTTAATAAACTTATTTACTTGTTTTGAGAGAGAAAAAAAGAACAAAACCTTGAACTTGTCCTTTGTCAGATCAAGCAAAAAATTAAGAAGAAAAAAATAAATAAGAAAGAAAGAAATTCCAAATTTAAGAGCCCCTTCAAGAAAATAACCTATCAATTTGAATGAATTCTTAAATTCATTACTAAAGACAATAGCAAGTCCTACCAGAGGCTTAGGTTGTGCCACACTCAAAATCAGGAAGAGCAATCAAACTCAGTACTGGAAGACAGGGATCTCAGTGGCTCTGACAAGACCAAGTGACAGGGATTAAACAAAGTTTTAGACTCAGATCTTGAAACTCCAAAGAAAAGCAACTTAAAAAGAACCAGAAGATAGGGTACAGAACAAACACAGTACTCTTCGTGTACAAGATACTGCTGACAGATTCCAGAAATTGACTTGGAGGCATAACATTGCAAATAATATTCTGAAACTATCCAAGAATGCAACATTTCTTCTCCAGGATTTCAGGAACCTTCTCACATAGAAAAAATTTACAGGATATCTCTACAAGAGCCCTGGTCAGATCAAAATGGAGACCAGGCCTCCATTGATTCTTCTTCCATTGACGGACCAGTATGAAAAGTAGTAACTTTTTAAATGCATTAAAATTCATTATATTAGACATATTAGAAGTGATTAAAGAGTAAATAATGGCTGCCATACTTGATCAGACAGTCAGACCATTACGTAAAGAGCTACTGAGAAACATCTTAGGGTATGAATCATTAATTCACAAGCTTACCCTACTGAAATTCAGTCAACAATGATGGAACACCTATGGCATTTGAGTTTTCTGAATTTATCTGTGCAGCTATCACCCTCCCGCAATTATTAAATACTAGATTAGTCGTTTTTCTTTTGCTCACAAGCTTTTCTGAAGGACCCATTACATAATTCCAAGACTACAATAAACTAGGCACACAGCTCAACTATGCAGCTGAGCCCAGCAGAGCCAGGTGGAGCGGTCCGGGAGTGGAGCCGGCGCAGTGCAAAGTCAAACCCCAGCAGACTTGGCACGGCACAGGATGAATCTTTGTTTTCTGTGTTAGCTGGGGCACAAAAAAAAAAAAAAAAAAAAAAAAAAANCACAACAAAAAAACCCCACATGTATTTAATAAAAGCTTTCAAAAGAAGATTAATCCAACCCTTAAGCAATGTAGGGGTATTAAATTACCTGTAACACCAAAAGAAAGATTGAAATGGAGATGGAGGGAAACTTACTGAGTATTTCCCTGCATCACATATTCTGAATTTTTTTACTTTCCTCTTGCATGGAAAAGGGAATACGCATTCCACCTCCCTGGCACTTGTAGAAAAGACTGTAAATACATGACTGTCTATGCATTAGCATTGCAAAATCTGCTTCATAAATGGGCAGAAAACAGTCAAAAATATGAAGTCCTATGATTGATACTTATTTTTTGGTAAATCCCCAGTATTACGACTACACAGAATTCTTGTGACTGTTGCAGGCCTAAGGATTCTTATCTATCTGTACAGGTATTTAGGTTGCTTCTGTCAGCATTGGAAACAAGTGCTGTAACAAAGACTGCTTCAGGATGAAGACCATGTGTCTGTAGAGGGAGGTTTAATGATCTAGCTTGTGCTTTGCATGCCTCTGTTAGTTCTAACTAAAGTATTCCATTTTGCAGCTAGGAAATAAACACACCCTGGGTAGTGTTCAAATGTTTATCAGCATGGCTACATTCCTGATGTACGACGAGGATCAGTTCCCAGTGAATAAATCCTACTATCCAGCAGTTTACAGAGTCTTATGCAGATTTATCCAATTGCCTAGGCTTACTTTGAAAACTCTTCAAATTCCATTCATGCCTCCACCTTAATTTATATATAAGGAATTCTGCTTGCCCATCACAGGAATGAAGATGTTCATACACCAAGGGAAATTATCTGGCACATTCAGCAAAGGAAGATAGCTTCCTCTTTCCCTTCCTCCTTTTTATGAAGCCAAAGAATGCATCCCACACAAATCCCAGGTACTTGTTTTTTCCAGCTTTGCCTGCTTTGAAAGGAAGAAATATAGCTGTAAGAGATGCCATTTCTGGCTTGATTCCATTAATACAACTCCACTTTCTGGCAATCCCCAGGAAAACTCACAGACAGCCAATGCAAATTTTGTGTTGCTTCTTTTCATCATTCCTTTGAAAGAAGGATTTAAGCAGAGACATACTTCAAATTCAGTGCACTCAGTTTTCACAGTAGGATTCCAGAGAAGTTTTCACAGAGGTAGAGAGATAGGACATGCCAGTGTTTGGCATTTGGTTCTGCCAGCTAATATCCTTCAGATATTATTTGCCACAGTCACATAAAAAACAACCAGGTAAGTTGTTATGCAGCATTAATAACTCTGAAATCCTCTGGGAAGCTGCCTCACAAAACGTAATGATCTTGTCACTCCATCTCAGTGACAAAAAAAATTTGTCCTGCACCAAAATGTCATCCATGTTAAAAATGAAGTTATCCATGCATCTTGCAGAATGATGCCTTGCAGATTTTTGCCAAAGTCCCCTGGGAAGTCTACTGAATTACTAGGAAACCTAATATACTTACACTTTTCGTCAAGCACATGACAATTATAAGGAAGTTATTCCTGACTACAATAAACATTAAAGTATGCCACAACACTGAAGGAATGACATCATCTTTTTATTTAAAATTTAATGTAGTGGCTAGTGTGAATGCTCTAACAACCACATTAATGTTACTTTAAATCTGACCACTACATTTATATAGAAATTTCAGCTGTCAAATAAATTAATACAGCTCATGTCATGACACCTTACCTATCATATCTTTCCCTTTCCTAACAGAAGGCATCTAGATACCAGTTTGTTTTTATTAAGCAGTTCTGAGAAGCTAAGCAAAGCTTCTACTAAATTACGTGCCTCAAACAACTTGTTCCTACCTATAACTGAGTAACATCACCGGGCTCGAGAAGCAGCAACATATTTGAAGAGTTTAAGCCCTTCACCTCACAAGTTGCACCATGGTTATTATGTTAAAAAAAAAAAAAGGTTCTTTAATAAGAGAATACATAATTAGTTAACGAATCTCACACTTAATAACAAGGGACCACAGCATAAAACTACACTGCAGTAAAACCACATGGGAGTTCCTGCTAGTCTTTGTTAGGAAACTGGGGTGACCTCTTGTGATGTTGCAGGCAGCGCCCTTAAGCTGCTCTATTTGTTACAAGGAGAACAAAGAAATACCATTGCTGTGCCTCTGATAGTCACAGAATATTGCACTAAGCTCCGTATTGCTGTGGTTGCCTATAAAAAGCTTAACTGTTATCAAAACTGGTTCCTTTATGCCTTTTCTCAGTTGCTGAGATGCATCAGGCAAACTCAGAGGCCCTCCATTTCCAGAGTGGTATGGACAACACAGCCAGACATGGCTTAAGTGCCATACACCTGCAAAACATAGCACAGCTCTTGAGCAGAATACAGGCTGGAGACAGATGATGCCAGGCTATCCTTACTTTGGTATAGGGAGAAATTCCAGGGTATAACTGTGTCAAACAAACACAGTAAGAAGTTAAAATTCTTTCATTCACCCTGATAAAATGTGGTCATTTTACAGTTCAAAGGTTATTTAGGTACTAGCACCATGAAACCAAACAAAAGAAATTTATGTCACTAAAGTTTTATAAGCAAATATAGGAATACATACACACTTCTTGACTTTCCTTCTTGACCATCCACACAAACCTACTTTTTCAGTCAATTTAGGAAATTTAAACAAAAGTCTAGGTGTAATTCAGAAAACAAAACCAAAACTAACTCAGAGTTTCAACAAGAATCAAAAATCAGAAGAAAAATATTTCCATCTTTTCAGTTTAATTCACATATTCCTGGGGCCAGTCCGCTGTCAGTATTTCTCCACACAGTTTCCAATCTTCTGCCTGGATTCAGAGAAATACACAACTGTATCCCTGCTCAAGAAAGACTGTTATTTTCTTGAATTAGAATCTTCCTGGGCACTTTCCGCACAGCCACGCAAGAGGAAAAACCACATTTAAAATACGCCTGTAATAACATCGCATGTAAATAGAGCAAATAGAGAAGTGAAAGTCAGACATAGCTCTCTAGACCATTCTAAATCTTGGGTCAGAAATTAACTGGTATTCTCTCTCTATAGTATGTCCACAGTTTAAGTTCCTACGATGGATTTTCCTCAGGCCTTCAAAACTCCAAAGAGCAGGATGCATCAAAACATCTTCAGACCCCAAAAGGAAATGCAGCTCTGTCTCTCAGAACAACAGTCAGCCAACTCACAGGGCTATCAAGAAACTTCCCTGGTGGATCATTTGCTACAGAGTTTCCTCAGCTGCCTTCTCACACATCTGATAAAGACAACTTCCAGATGCAGAACACGGGACAAGACAGTACACGCACCAGACAAGTGATTTCATCCAGTAATATAATCTTAATGGGGGTATAAAATGTTTGGCACCCAATTTTGAAACAAAAAAAAAATTATATATAAAATGTTCACATGTAATTCCCAAAAAAAAGAAATGGACTACATGTCCTAGCTAAAACCTATTCACTACAAACAATGTCCAGTTCAATTCCAAAATAGAATTTGAGATCATATTCACTATCTGTACTGCAGTGCAGTGCCTTAGAGAGGAAGGTACAAATGCTGCAATCTCAGCCACGCCATCCCTCACATGAGCTGTTAAACAGTGGTCTCTTGTGCCAGTCCCTGGTGTATCTTCAAAAGTCACAAACTGACAAGTATCAAAAACATTTTAAAATAAACAAAGGGTATCCAAAGTGGTTTGCAGCATTCTTTCATTCTAAAATTGCTTCTAATATCCAAGATTGCTTTTGAGCATTTTCTTCAGTGCATTCTGGCAATAATACATTTGATGACTGCAGCTACCAGGATCTCACATATTTTGATAAACCCCTTTAAAGATAAGCAACACATGAAAAACATTGAGGGATTTAAAAGGAAAAAAAAAAAAACAACCCACAACTTTTTTTTTAATTGTTTCATTGAGAGATTCACATAACAATTCCTCTAATGGTTAGTTACTTATCTTGCAATAATCTTCAGCTCCTGTTTTTTCTGGTTTCTTTGGCGTTCTCTAATTCCACAGAAACTTCATTTAGGGTGGCATGTAAGTGTATGACTTTTAGTCAGATTTAAAGTGGCATTCATTGCTTAAATGCTGCCATAATGAGGAATATCTGGAATAGAAGTGACTCTGAAATCACAGAACTCCTGTCCTTGAAAGACGAACATGTTACATTCTTCACCTGAAAATGAAGCAAAATTCTCTGCCATAAACTTCATTCTTTTATTATCTGAAGTATAAAAAACCAGCACTGAGTGAATAAAATCTTTTGCATGTCAAACATGAATCCTAAGTAATGTTTAAATTTATTTAAAAGTACTCTTCCAGTGTTGCAAAGTACACTTTCCACTGGCAGTCACACTCAGAGCTATTAATTCCATGTAGAAAATAAGGGAGCACAGAATACATTCACACAAGCAAAAGGTTTTGTTTTACTGCAAGCTAATTTAAAAAATGGAAAAACAAAAGGCATTAGAAGAAAGCACAACATGGAATGTCAGCATTCCAACCTTAAAAAAGAAAAAGAAAAAAGAAAATTAAAAAAAAGAGATGAAAAAGAGATGACTCCATTGGACCTGGGGAAAATGTGCTGCTCACACTGATTATGCTTCTGATTCCTGACAGGCATGGTAGTCTTCACTGTCTCAGAAGGCAGTGAGAAAGACCATAACACTGTCAGCCCTACTTCAATGTGTCCTGTTGGTGTCTCCTACCATAAACAGCTAAAAGCAGACCTGCCTCTAATTTAAGAAACTCCACAGCTCCAGGAAACCAGATATACTGGCACCAGGAACATCACAAGATCAAACAGCTAAATTACACATTTCTCATCACTTTTAGGTACATATTGCTCCCAAAAGTCAGGACACCTTTAACAAGTATAAGGGACAAACATAGGCATTATTTGTTGAAACATTGTAATTGTTTTAATCCTCTCACCAGCTTGCCAACCCTCTTCTTGCAATGGGCTTTTCTTATGAGGGTTCTGTGTCACAAGAAACAGTCCTTGCATGTGCACATTAAGGAAGAAGCCTATGCTTTTAGGGAAAAACATTTTCTGTTCTCTCCTGGAACTCTGAATTATTTTCACTCTGGTCAAATTACACATCCTAAAAAAATAAAATAAAAACAAACAAATAACAGGTAATTTCCATATCAACTATAAATGTTTTAGATTCTTGACTGTAAAGGCTAAACAGTGAAAGTCTATTTCATACATACCTTTGGCCTTTCTAATATTAAAAAAAAAAAAACAAAACAGACTCTTCTACAGGCAGGAAGTCCTCCCTAGACACACAATAAAAGCAAGGCTGGATACTCACTCCCCTTCACTTCTCTTGCACAGTATGTGTGCATTCCATGGGAGAAGTCAGGAGAATGTATGTCCAAGTCTAAGAAAAGGCCACACATAATACAAGGTCATCTCCACCTGGAGCATTCAGCAAACTAATGAGGGAGATCCCTGTTTGCAGAGAAGCATGTAATTCACAGGACTACAGAACAGTTCCTCAAGGAGAACTGAACAGCACAGAGCTGAATTCCAGTCTGTCCGAAGTTATCTCAAACAACGTAAGGTCTGATGCTTCCCGAAATACAGGGCATTAATAGGCTGGATTCACTCCTCAGAAGTGACATATCAAACTCAAATTATTCCCAGAAGAAAAAAAAGTCCATCTTAGCAGCAGAATTTGCAGAAGGTAATGCTTAAAGCCACTTTATAAAAAAAAAATTAGTAAGATAAGAGCAGCAAGTAAAGAAGAGGACTCATTAGACATATAGGAATGTGTGGAGAGGAAAAAAGACATTTCCAATCAACACGTGGCAAATACAAATTCAGTTTAGTAGCTTAATGCAAATAAAGGGCATTTTTAATTGAGTAAACTCTCATGTGCATCTTTAAACATTAAAAAAAAATATAGTGTTTACATTCCAGGGTAAACTCTAAAGATTTTAGGAAGTTTATCAGGTCCTACCAAAAGAAAAAAATATGAAGAGCACTGTTTACATGTAGTAGGCCTACAGATGTCATCCTGAAAGTACTTAAAGCACAGAATGCTTTTTGCTTGCATACGGTGTTCTTTGAAAAGTTCTTGATTATCTACAACACATTTATGAATCCATCTGTCCCTAATCAGTACTTTTAAAATAAATAACTAAAAAGAAAAACTGCAGTAATTACCAGGGTAATATCAAATTTCCAGTGCTTTCGATCAATGGCATTCAGAAAGTTACATCTAAGAGCTTTAGAGACCACTAATTCAAGCTTTCCAAGAATAGACAGAAGACTGCATCAAAAAATATGTCTTAAAGCAACTGACTTTTCCAAGTAATGCTCATAACTTGGACAAAGTGGAAGGAAGAGTTAAAATCACTATTTACATACCACTACAGATCATAGACTCAAAATTTCACATGAAAAGGGTTTCCCAGGCCTTTTTTGATTTAACTACGTGATAAGCCTCCCCCAAGCCCCAGTTTACCACATTCAAGGTCATTTTACCACTAGTACAACATTCTAAAGATTTTTAAGTATTATCTAAGACTGGGTTTGCCAAATCTGTTATAAGCCTGACACACATTATCAGGAGTGCTGTTTTACATAACATCCTGCTGCTGTCAGGTGCTGGAGTTTAACATTACTGTATATGTGCTCAGCAGTATTAACATGCTCAATGCCTCTCTCTCCCTATCAAGCATTCAGATAACACGAACTAAGCTTAACATTCAAGCCCGCAGTAAGACTGCCATCGTACAAGTCTTCCAAAAATCTTTACCAGTGAGAAGGACTAATAAAAAAACTCTCATAAATTGAGATGACAAATTATCTTTCACAGAAGTATTTTTCTGTTTTGTCTTTAGGTGTTAGGCAACACTACAATACAAGTCACATAGCACCGACAGGGAAAAAAGTTGCCAATCTTCATGCCAATGTTGCGTAATAGCTGTATTTCCTGTAAAAGCAGATTTTCCAAGAATCTTCAAAAAACAAAAAAAAATTAATAGTCAGATATACATCCATTATTGTATGGTTTTTTTAAGACGACTGAGACCCAGGATTCACAATGCTACAAACAGCATATGAATATGTTTCACACATGCTATGTGGCTTGCCTTCCCCTCCTTTTCAGATGTATTTTCTTACAAGACATCGAACGTGAACATTTTCTAAATCAGACTGTACTAAATAAAAAGGAAGTTAAGCTTTATCCTACAGCCTCAGTGTTTTCAGCTCTACTTAACAAATGTCTCAGCAATTTTTCCTCAAACTATGACACGGTTTGTATACGCTGCCATTCGAAGATGCCTATCTGCAAAACTTGCTAGGATTGTGCACATAAAAGGCACTTGGGAGATGGCCGAGAAGGTAAATAAAAGCATAGCTTGAAGAAACATAATCCAGATAAGCATTAGATGCAGCAGTCCTGATGTATTAATTAAACGGGAGGAAGAAACGCTCTAGCGCCTTAACATGCTCTGGACCGAAGTAACGAAAGGATGCGCACGCCAGAAAAAGCCGTATTAGTCTGTGCCCAGCGAGGAGAACGCGTGCGAGTTAGTGGGAGCCTCCGTGGGGAGGGGACAGGGTGGGAGAGGTGCTTTTTTCTCTCCAAGCCTATTTCTGCAAAAGGAGTGTGATTGCAGCTTTCGCGCTGGGGACGGCTGCTGGGTTAGTATCTGCAGTACGCGAACACATCGGCGGGTGGGAAGGCAGCGCGGAGAGGTGCGACTGGGGAGGCGCCGCTCGCCCCCCGCCCGGCTGCCCGCCCCTCACCCCGCCCGGGTACCCCCGCCCGGGACAAGCACCGCCGCCTCCCCCTCCCGCTCGTCCCGGCATCGCCAGCAGAGCGGGCGGCCCGGGGTC
>VZRJ01005113.1:0-61794 GCA_013397565.1 Ptilonorhynchus violaceus | reverse complement strand
CCGGGAGTCACTGGGAAGGCCGGCGGGCGCCGTGCCTGCCCCGGCACGTCTGTCCCGCAGGAGGTAGGTGTGATGCGCTGCATCGAGAGATACCTCAGGAGAGGGAGAATTAAACGGCTCTGCGCCAGTTTTTTTGCCAGCCGACTGTACTGTCGGGGAAAAGAGGTGAGAAGTACAACATGGCTCCACCGGGTGTTGTACTTGAACCATCGTGTGAGTGGGCTTAACCCAGCGGGTGCATAAGGCTTTAAAATACCATTTCCGTGAAGGATAGCTACCATGCGTTATCCATAGGGTGAAGTCAAGGGTTACCATGGAACAGCTCATCTTTCATGAGCATTCATGCAGACCGTACCTTACCAAGGACACATAAGTCCACCAGGGAGGATGCTTGGCCTCCAGCAGAAAGAAGTCTGGCAAGCCAGGGAGCTGCTGGACGTCTAACGGTGACGGCACTCTGGAACAAGTGTATGGCAGAGAGGCTCAGCTAATGCGATGCAATGGTCGTGAGGGGAGGACGACAGGATATCTCAGAGAGCAGTAAAATTAACACTGGATCGCTGACAGAGTGAAGTGTGTGAGGGATGTGTGACTGTAGAAGGCTTCTGAAGAACCAAAATTAGTAAACATAGTGAAATCACAATTATTTTGGTAAACAGACTGTGTGGCTAGCATAACAAAATACATGGAAAGTGTTTCTAGAGAAGCCATACCCATAATCTGTAACTGTATGCTGTTCAAGGACATCATGAAAAAGTGTGGCACTATGAGATTTTATCGTTACTTCCAGCAGTAGAAAACCTGTTCTTCTGACAGATTGGAAACTGCAAGAGCAGTCATGACCCATAAGACCTCTAGAGCAAGTAATGTATGAATATTTAATGTAGAGGCTCTGCAGATGAATTCCAGAGTTATGACAGTTTAAGCATTTTCTCCATAATCTCCTGGTTTCAGTTACTACTGACTTCACGTGATTTTTACCTCTCAAGCTCACTACTGACTGAAAATATTTTTTTCTAATGATAAAGTAGTTAAAGGCATTTTTTCATATTGTTCAAACGTATTTCATTCAAACCTCTTAAATATCCCTTCTCCAAATTATTTAGACTGAGATATTTCTTGAAATAGACCCCAATTATGAAGAAAAGTCCTGAATTTGGATGAGTTTAAAAAATCAGGTTTCATGAAAATGCACTGAACAAATATCCTTTATCCTACTATCCTATCACTTTCTCCTGCTTAGAGCACAAGTCAGTTCCAGCACAACTCTTGTGAATGTATTTCATATGGATGTAAATCTCAGTTCACATGGGTTTACAGGTCCAAGGTTTGAATCGCAGAACATGCAGGATACCTTCCACAAGGCTTTGAATATGAGTAACAGATTAGATGCCTTTTTTATTTGCTACATGTAAGGCAAGGACATTATAGAGAAAAGAAAGAAAAAAATTATCAATAGTCCACTATAATATCAATCAGTGCCTGAAACATTTTGTGCAGTTTTCGGCACATTATGATGTAATAAAAGTTGTTCCAAGAACCGTGGAACTGATGATACCTGGTTTCTTATAGATTTGGAGCTCATAATTAGACTCCTTGGTGTTTACCAAGATGAAGACTCCATCTAAAGCTTCTCCATGCTAGGGCAGTAATATTTCTCTAACACACAGATTTGTTGATGTCTAACACAAGTGATATGTATGCTGCAGCTTTTCAGACACCAAAGAGTGTTATCTCCTATCTTCTTTACCCTTGCATCCGTTCCGATTAAATGGCTAGGGGCATGTATGAGACTATTAACTTCTGTTAAATTGTTGGAATTTTCCAGTTAGTTCAAAAGATATTATGCAGTAACAGAGATACATGCACCATACCCAACTACATTAGATAATTTTCTTAGGAAGCAAAGTTAAAAAGTAGTAAAGGTAAAAGATTCTTCTGGAAACTTTCTGAACAGGGTTATAAAGGCCTAATGTAGATGGAAGTATAGCTTCTTGTTAAATTATTCTTCAAGGACAAGTATTCATATGTACAATACACATAGAATATTATATGTACACATGTGTAAAATACATAGTAAATATAGTTCCAGCATTTTGGCTGATGTGAGGTTTTAATCAGCAGTTATGATTAATTGCATTGAATAATTAAAAACAATGGATTGGTTAAAATAATGGAAAATAATGGTTAAAAATGGAAATAACATGATAGTTTCCATCACAACAGGAAGTAATGTAAAGTTCACAGAATTGTTTCTTAGATGAACTAGTGGGAAAAGCAAAGGAATAAACATTTTCCGTGGCTAATATTTACAGGTGGAATTCAGAAGAATTGCATATTTTGTGTGGGTGGGGAAGAACAGGGCTCCTTGCTCCAGGACTGCCAGTTCCAAGGTTCAAGATGCCAGTCAACCCCAAAGCAATTAACTTTGTGTTTCCCACTGTTATTTGCTCATTTTCAATTTATATTACATCTCATTATGCCCACTGTTTTCTACAAGTCTGAAGATTTTTATCACCAACAACTGTGCTTTCCACAGAAAAAAATGCAGAAAAAAACCGGTTTCTGCTTCTGCCAAAATATTCCTGTACTGATTTGTGAATTTAAAGGTTTTAACACAACCTCTGAAGATTAAGAAAAAGCTTAAGCAAGAAAATTTTTGTTCCCTTTCAGCCCTAGTTTATGTTTTGTTAGTCATCTAGTTAACTTATGACATGCATGTAATGTCTACTTCTTTTCACCTGATCTAGAAGCAGTCTTTCAAATTTTTAGTCCAGTTCTCCCATATAATATGACCTGCTGCTTACTGTAGACCTTTTGTGGCCCTGTTCTTGTTATGTTCTTCTTAAAAATCCCACTTGAAATCTGCCCATCTCTGTGCACATTTATGATTGTCACTACGACTTTACTTAGTGCATTTTGCCTTTGCCCAGCAAGGGCTTCTTGCTCCTGCAAGCCTAGTTTATCAAGGCAGCAGCACTGTGAGGATCCATAGTATGTCCTTAGCAATTTTCACAAAGAAAACAGGTTTTTTTCATGTGATGCAGAGGCAGTACAGCAGCACCAGTGTGACAGTGCTTCTGAGGTATCACAGCAGGATTCTGAACTGAACATAACTAGACACTATTATAAGAATTTTAGCACATTAATTTCATAAATTTTAATCACCTAAAATAGATGTTAGAAGATGCGTAGATACGTTTGTATGCACACACTTGAAGTAATAATCTACGTAAAACAATGTTTGCTGTCTATAATAATAACAAGTGTTGTGAACATTCAGTATTCTTTAACATGAAGGGAAATCCCAGGTGTTTCTTTGGTTTTTTCCAGCAGAATATACTACCACACTATTTTTTTCTTCTTGGAAGCACATAACAAGATAATGCCAATAGGAATTAAATGGGGCAGATACTATCCTTTCTTCCTAGTGCTGTTCTTTCTCACAGCATGTCAGACTTTTCAGCCAAATATCAATCTTGCAAACGTGATTCCAAATGGTGTAAAACTAGAAAGATTGCATCTCCTATCATATGTCATAAATCAACACCGCTGTGGTCAGTGAAATTGAATCAATGTAAAATCTATGCCAGTTTAGGTCCCAAATGTGACTTGGAAAGAAGAATAAAATTAGCAGACCCAATTCCATACTGAATTTTAAAGAAGATTTTATTGCAGATTAGCAGAGTTTAAGTGAGCATAATTATATCTAAGATCATTTAGTTATATGCTTTTCATTATCACCCTGGAGTTCAATAATATACTGCATTTCTTCAATTAGTGTTTATCCTGAACCCATAAAATACAGTATAAGTGTTAATTGCATGTCTGTCATTAGGTATATGTTCTGTACTCTATATATAGCATGTATGGAAGAATTTATGCAGTGGTACAGTGTTATAATAAAATTTAGACAGTGCAGCTTTTCCTTTTATAAGTACTTCTGCAGATACTGAGCTCATGTCTAAGTGTAGTCTGGAACATGGCTGTGTCAAAGTCTGGAAATCTTCACTTCTCACCCAAGAGCAAGAAACCATCACTGTCTGAAGCATCCTTCCTGGCAAAGATCAAAGCTTTTAATTTCTCTTTTCATTATTGGAGAGGAGGGATTATTAACACTAAGGAGGAGCCATTGATCTTGTGGCTTAGATTTTGGGGAAAAATAGTTTGCTTGTTTTTTCATGTTCCTGTCTCCATTGAGTTTTTATTGCTCTTTTAATCTTTTTCTAATGTACTCTCTGATAAATTCACTGGAAGCTGTGGGGAGGCACAAACGCAGAAGAAATATTTTTGAAGCCTTTTTTTTTCCCCTTTGGTCATTTTGGGGGGCAATAGCATATTATATTTCTAAATTATATTGGTTTAAATTAAAAGAGCACATGAAATAGCATCCTCAAAATAGAATTTCCTGGTTTTCTCAGTCTTGTAACAGGTTATGTCATTATGTAACTTCTTACATGTACTATATGGCTATAATGTATATAAGGATATAGTCATCTCTCTCACTTCTGTGGATAAATGGAGATGTGTTTGGTGCATTCTTCAGCTTCCATTCTTGCAACTGAAATGCAATCAGCATTTAGCCAATGAAAAGGAATCAATAGGAAGGTAATTCTAATTTTGTTAATAATTTATGTTAACCATACGTCAGTCTCAAAAATCAATGCTGTTGCAAATAGTTGGAGAAAATCAACTCTGCAAGGTTTTTCAAAATCTTTTAAAGTAGTTTTCTAGGTATTCCATGTTCCTGATTTATTCTGAATGATTTAATATCTAAGGACCTAAATAACTGCCTGGAACGAAGACAGGGAAATCCCTCCTTCTTATTAATACCCAGCAATCCACTGTATAATTTTCCAGTAAACTTATAAAAGCAGAAAAACTTCACCCTCTGTCCCTACCATGACAATCTTTGCTGTGAAGTTCAGTTCCATGATATTTAACAACTCTGTTTCTAAAGCAACAGGCTTGTCTGGGAGAAATTTGAGTAGCCATAGCGTTACTCTGAAACTTGAGGAATGCAAATAATTGTTAAGAGATTTGTCTACCTCAAAAAGAAACTTGTTTGGGAAAGCAGTATTTTCACACTTTCATTTTCAAAAAAATGAAAATTCAGTGATACAGCAGACTTGCATTTTGTTCTAAAGAGATAAAGAATATTTTTTTCCTTCACTGCTGAGACAACCACTTGTAGGTGGGGGAAGGATGAAGGCAGACAGCACAAACACTAGGAATAGCATGAAGTTTCTGCTAGGATGCATTGCAGGTGTTAATCAGATACTAGCTACCAAAGGTCAAAGTGGCAGGTTCTGGAGAAGTAACTAATTGTTTTGTCTTCAGAGACAAGGAAAAGAATATTCTTCCAAGGGGAAATATTTACATTACTTAAAATGCTTATTAGTTAGTTACAATAGAATTTGTAATCAATGAAAAACTCAGTTGGATTGACCATTCTCCAATTGGATATCCTTTACGCCAGCAGCTGAAATGTATTTTTCTCATAACTATTATGTGAGGTGATGATGTAGTAGCCTGAAAAAGCTACCAGAATAAAAGGGGGGGGAAAAAGGAGGGGAAACAGAGAAAGGGAAGGAGAAAACTTTCAGGGTCTTCCAATTATAAATATTAAACCCGTGTACCACAATATCGTTAGATTAATATCTTCATTTTTACCTTTTGTCTGCCTTTCTAGTACACTGTTTCAAGTGTATCATAACACAAAGCCCAAGATTTGAATATTCACACAAGACACAAAGCACCATCCAGCACTTACAACTCAAACTTGAGCTAGTCATAATGCAAACATCTTATTTGGATTGTGATAATGACAACACAAGTACAGGACTACAACTGTTACTAAGCAAACTATTCACTGTGAACAGATGATTAGGATCATACAATATGCTGAGTTGGAAGGATCATCCAAGTTCAACTCCTGGCCCTGCAGAGGACACCCCAGGAATACCACCACGTGCCTGGAAGCTTTGTCTGAACACTTCTTGAACTCTCTCAGGCCTGGTGCTGTGACCACTTCCCTGGGGAGCCTCTTCCAGTGCCCAACCACCCTCTGGGTGAAGAACTTAATTTAGGTTTTTTTGAGTAAAAAATTGTGTGCATAGTGGTTCACTAATGTATTTGTTATTCATGGTTGTTAACAAAAAATCGGGCCATTGTTTTCAGAGGTATACACTTGGGCTTTGCTTTAGAATACTTCTCACAGCTTTTGTGATGTCTCTGGTGTCATGTAAGTGACAGAGTTATTGTTTCTGCTCCCTCACTGGGTGACAAAGACAGAAGGACGAGCATTAAATGCCATACGTAAGCACAAATAACCGTGTGCACATGCCAGTGCAGATAACTGAGGGGAAAAATAGATGTTCCCTACATACTCATAAGAGAAATCTATAATGAGGCTACTTTTTCCCACCATTATTTTGCAGGCAAGCATAAACACAGGCCTCCAGATTTCACAGTTAATTATTAATTTCTTTAATATAGTATAATTACACAGGTTAAAGAATTTTTCTTTATAATTATGATGAGTTTATTCCAGACTTCCTTTAAGTCATTCTAATGTCCTCTGCATGAGCTATTCTGCCTGGAAAGGCATGTGTGAGCTATAATTTCCTTTTGACATTAAAAGCCACAAATCTAAACATCACTGCGCTATTGCAGAGGAAAAAATGTTTGGCTCTTAACTCAAGATTAGTCTCTGTAGCCATTAAGAAGTGAAAACTCCATGGAGGTAACAGAACCAAAACCACTGAGATTACATTCCAGTCACAACAAGCACTTAACTGTTGTAGATAAGGTATCTGGGAAATGATAAATAGTAAATAACCAACACTCAAGTAACCAGCACTTAGTCCGTTTCACTAATATGAAAGAAAATATTCATTAGCACAATTGTAAAATAGAAAAAAATAGATTCATTTATTGAAAAACAATAGTTATTATAAGGGAGTAGCAGAATTCCTGAATTGGTGTCTTGTATCACACACCAGGAATAAATCAAGACATTAACAGTACTTACGGTGTTCTTACTAGAGCACAAAACTCACATTTGCTATGATTCAGTTACTTCTATAATTAAAAAGGAAACTGTTTTCTGAAGGTCTATGTGGAAACTATATTACATAAATATTTAGTTTAGGTACCTAGTATCTCATCCCATAGTACTAATAAAACTCTTCACCTCTAGAAACTGAAAACTTCATCTTTTTATGACTGTTTACTGAACAAAATAAGGAGAAATGCTGAAATGCATCTAAATCAAAATTTATAGAATATAATATGCTGAATTGTGAAAAGGAAGGATTTGGGGGGTTGTGTTATTATTTTAAAGACAGATACAGTTTGCTGAACTAGGCCTAAAATCTGTGAAGTCTAATTTCTAGTCAGCTTCTGTGGCAAGAGAAGAAATGATGCAAACAGAAATGATCTAGTTTGTCCCTCATTTCCAGTCCTAAGCATTTGATCTTGGTTGAGTATGTGTTTCATAATCTTTCATACAGTTGATTTTTTAATAACAATGAGTTTTCCTATTGTGTACAAAATTCTAATTTAATCTTGCTTCAAACCCAATGACTCTTTTTGGGTCCAACAATAAAAGAATAATTCATTGTTTCAAAAATATTGTCCACCTTTTAATTGGATCCTCTTGTAGCAGTACTAACATCTTAGGTGTGACTATTCCGTATTTGGTAGAACTGCTCACATAATTTTCAGGAATACTAGTTCCTTCCAGACCTTATCCTTACTGTTCAGTTCTCCCTTCCATTTCATGGATTCTGCTCTACTTCATGTAGGTCAAACTGATTCCATAGGCAAAGTTCCTTTACATTTCCCAGAACGTGGCATTTTAAAAAACAACTCTAACATCTTTCTCAGTTGCAAGGGTATTTCACCAAGTGATCAGTGAAAGCAGCTGTTGAACTGTTTCCTCTTTGCATCATTGAAAATTCTTAACTAAGGTGCTCCTGCTTTCCTGACAACAAAGACTAATTTTGTAGTCACTGAAAGAAAATATTAAATAATATATCAGGTATTTCCCATCTTTATTTTTTATTTTCTCTCTTTGGTCTTAATAGTATATAATATTAATCAACATTATAATATAAATCATAGTATTGTAGTATCTTTTCACTCCTTGTAGTGCACAGCTCTTTTTCTAATTAATAAATATTTTGCAGCCTGTTAAATATGTTTATATGACACTGCATTGTTTGCCTTATGATACAGCAAAATAATCTCATAAAAACTGTATCCACGAAGTAACAACTGAAAAGTGGTGTTAGTGAGTCACTCTGGGCTGGAATGATTTTACTTCATTAAAAGCAAGAAAATCGCCCTTGCTCCACTTAAGATCATCTTCTCTTTGAGGTTACAGAGGTCGTTTCAATAGCTTTGGAGATTTTACAACTCTAATTCCAAAGGGCTAACCTCGTAGTAATCACAGTGTGAAAAGGGCAGCTCAGGGCAGGATGATTGGTCAGAGTAGAGCAAGCATTCTCACACCACGGGATGACTGAAGCATCATCCAGTTTCAGCATTTCTAACAGGCCAGCATACTCCTAAGCAAGGAAGGGAAACTGCACTCCAGTGTCACCCACCTAGAAATCAGAGAAATCTGTAAATATACAGATATTTATAAACCATATATGAGTAAATTTCCACATGTCATTTCAAGGCAGGCACGGTTTCAGTTGAAACTCTCAGCTTTACATTAAAGCAGAACCCCCAGGCTTTCCTACATATCGTAAACCAGGATTTTAATTGTCCAATTAACATTTGCATTTTTAGCAATACATCATGATTTATTTCCAGCATTAACAGCAGCACTGCAGCTCAGATTTCTCTGACAACTCTGCCTAATCTGCTTATTGAACGTTTTTTAAAGGCTTGCTTCTATGCTTGCCTCTTAGCATGTGTAGTCACCAGCAAAAAAGTGGGTGTAAAGCTCTCCCACAACAGACTGATAATATTTTACACCCACATTATCCAGATGTATATCACCACAAAGCAGCAGAGAATAAGGATTTTATGCTTTGGAAAAATATTAGTAGATTTGGAGCTAACAGTTACAGGAAACTATTAAAAGGAGCTCATAAACAATTAACAATGGGACATTCGTGTTTCTGCTTATTTAGCAGAAGGCAACAATTTGTTGGTGATTCATTGCTTATCTCCTAACAGAAACACATAATTTGCTAATCCATTTCAGTCTCTGCCTAGTGATCCTAATGGATAATGTTAATATTCTTCACCTATTTTACCCCCAGAATAGGTATAATGAGACTACACATATACACATAGGTAAGACTGTACATACATCAGCATTAAGTGAGGATGGAGATCTCAGTGCAAATAGAGCAGCACCAACTGCAATACCCACTCTGAATTAGACTTTAAGAATGACAGAACTAGGACTGCTTTTCTCCTGTTGCATAAATGTGCTTTTATTACTGGTCAAGAGGACAGGCTTCTGTTTAGGCCATGTAACAGATCTTTCCTAATAGCAGCTGAATTTATTTTTAATTAAAGCCAAGCAAGATCTTAAGGGAGTGAACTGTTTTAACAATTTTCGCCCAAATCAAGTAATACTAGCTTTAGGATAACTATTCTCTGCAGCAAAATTGCTACTGCTTATCCTCCCTCCACCCCAGCTTGTATGACCAGTGGTTGGTTGTTGGGTTCTTTGGTTGTATTTTAATGTCAGTTGGCTACAAGGAAAAGGACTGTGACTTTTGTGTGCATAACTTTAATTTTTGCCAAACTAAAAGCAAAATCCCTCAAATTTGTGTAGTATACTTATGCCCATGCTCCAAATAGTGGAGAGCAAAGTCTTAGATCATGCTTTATGTCTGCTGCATTTAAAAAATGAATATTAAATGAGATTCTTGCATATGGAAGACATCTTGGTCTCTGATTAGGGCTGGGAGAAAGTTGTTGTAGGCACATTTGACTTCTGTCAAGATTATGTAACATTTTTTGGTATTGAATAAAATTGTTCTTGCTAGTCAGAAGTACAAAGTAAGTTTTATGAAGAATTCAGTGTAGGACACCGATCAGGCAGATGTCCAAGTGGTTTTGGTCGTTCCCTAAACACACAATGTGGGGTTTTATTCTGTCAAATGACCATGAAAGTGTATTAATTTTGATAGAAAAGGAGGCTCAAAAGTCTTTGTTTGAATATGGCAGTCTATAACATCTGGATTAAGAGTTTCAAACTGTCCACTTGGTTTCACAGGGAAAATTAAAATGCTGTGACTCAAATAACTGGGAAAAAAGGAAAAACAATAAAACACATTAAGCAGAACAGTAAACAATTTTCCATTGGCTTTACCAACAGTCTTTAGAGAAGGTTTTTAGAAGGGAAAATTTCACTTGGTGTGAAAGAGAGCACAAAAGTTACAGTTAGTTGAAATCAATACTACTAAATCAGTACTACTTCCTTGAAGCGAATCAAACCCCCACAGCAAAGGGCGAAAAAGCATGGAAGTTGGAAAGGAAAAATAACTTCTATTTCAACTCACTTGCACTTGGAAAAAGACAGACCCAGCACATGGTCTTATCAGCCACTCCAAAACCTGGCAAACTTCTTGCAGTGTCTGATGACTACAATGCTGCTTTTAGCTGCCCTTTCAGTCATGGGTTCATAGCAGGGAAACAAGACATGCCACAGCCTTAATCAGCTAACTCACACCTCCTAGGAAAACACACACAAAAAGGTCAGAAAAAGACCTCTAAGAGGAGGGTAGAAAAGAAAACGAGATAGGAGGTGATGGTGAAACCCAACTCTTGTACATTATATGGATTCCGTTTGGTGTCATGGATTTAGCTTAACGCAGGGAAATGATGACACCCTTCAGTCTCTCCTCAGTGAAGATGAACAGGACATCTGTCAGGATTAGATGACAACTGTCCATCAGCCTCATCTGTCCCTTCCCTTCATTTCAACATCTGTAGGCCTAAAGAACCAATGACAGGGGGAAAGATGGTGGATTTACTCACAATATTTAATTATTTTAGAAAAGATCAGTCAGTCATGTATTCTGATTTGTGTTTACACAACGGCGTATTTTACATATTCTGCTTCTTTATTATTAAAAAGAAAAAAAGTCAGTCTTATTCAGACATGGCAAAAGCAAGCAGATCGTTGGAATTGTACTAAAGGAAACGTTTCAGCACAGAGATAACCACGTCATTTCCTTAAACTCTGCAACAGTCAATGGGTGCATTTTTCAAAGTACAAAAAGTCTATTTTTCTCAGTTTTCTTAGATTATCAGGTTTGCCTTGGAGCATACAAAAGTCACTAGTTTAAAGTCCAATTGGATTTGCCTTTGATTTGTTCTTGATACCACAGAATCTTGACATAATAAAGATTAGATCTAGACATAATAAAGATTAGATCTAGAGATAATAAAGATTTTCAGCTACCCCAGTATTATTACCAGTTGCAGCTTCCTTACTGTTTTGCTGAGATTTATTTGTATCCATCAGCTTCCTTCAGCATATTACTTCATGTCACAAAAACTCTACTGCAAATTTTAAAAGCTAGTTATCAATCTGAAATGATCTTGCTTTACTAATTTTTTTGTTATTAATTCTTCGGGATGCTACAAAAATCCCTTTAAGCTTGCATAATTTAGGATATTATTATTAAAGGTTCTGCAGAATGCATATTAGAACTTTGTTTGCATACAAAGGGACTGTTCCTACAACTCTTACTCTTCTAGGTGGTTTTGTTATGATAAGACTGCAAAAATGAGACTTTTTAATGTGGCAAAGCAGAAGATTTCTGAACAAGTTTTTGAGTCATACGCAGCTGACAAAATATATAAGGATCAATTCATGTGCAGAAACAATGCACAGCAACTGAACATGTGTCAAGAACATACAAGTCATTTGACTTTAAGAAAACTATATAAATACACGAGTCCCATCTTTTTGATCAGAATATGAATCACACAAACTACACATTCCTGAAAAAGCCCTCTCTCACTCCATTTAGTGGAATACATCCAAAGTAGATTTCTCAGAGAGACTGTGCTCCCATCTGTGGTGACATTGGTAGTAAAAAAATACCTTTTCATGTGCTTGCTATCCATTTTTTAAAATGAAACAGAAGTCAACCCATGACAGGGAAAAGGCAATGCGACAGCTACAGGCAGGTATGGAGGAGCAGGTTACATCTATGGGATGAAGGGATGTGCTCTGTGGGGAAATGAAGCAGTGGGGCCTGCTCTGGGCCAGTTGGAACCACAATGGCCAGGAGCACCACACCTGCCTGGTCTGCATCTCCTGGCGTGCTCAGTGTGGTAGCAAGAAGTTCCTGCAAGTGCCTTCACAGAGGTCCTTTCCACAGAGAAATCTACAGTGACAAGGAAAGCAATTCTAGCCCTGGATACTCGGTATGCCTGGGATTTGTTTTTGCATGCCATCCCAAACATACAGTGCTCGGACTGCAAAATTTTGTTACATGTAATTTAATTACACATTGAATGTAAGTTGGAAGTGCACAGATCCACAGGACTGTAACAGAGCCATTGCCACCGAAGACAACCAATGCCATAAGGGAAACAGTTGGTGTAGGAGCATCCATGAGAACATTGTTGCATGAGCATACTTCATTCCATTATAACAAACAAGACTTTCTGCACTAGATGAGAATTTCAAACATTGCACTGTCATGGGAGGAAGACCAAGAAACCCAAGAGGATATCAGCAATGCATTACTCCCTTAAAAAAGCAGGGAGTTTATTAATGAAATGCTTACAGGACTAAAGAAAATGAGATGCACCTCAGACTTTCAAGAACAGTAAAAATTAAAATACCTATCTCCTTGCCCATCAGGCCATCAAAGCTGAGATGAGGTGAAGATTTCCTTTCTGATCCAAACTCCGGGGTTTTATTTTCATTTTGATCCTGAAAATTCATACAAAACTCACTGTCCAAACATCTGTTGTTTCTTGATATCACCATGAGTAGCAATTCAACCTTGGCTAGATATATATCTCCCATTTACCTAACAACGTTTTAGAGGAAGGAAATTATAGAATTAGAGTGGGGGAGCATTTTCTAGGGTATATCCATTGGCTGGAGTGTAAACAGTAAATCCTCTTGGTGTCGGCCATCGTGTTCTCTCATTCCTTGATTTGCCAGAGAGATAAAAATGTCTTGTAACAATAAACCATATACAAGAAAACACTGTAAGAAATCACTTCATATTTGTGCCTTAAGGTTAAGTTCCTATGCATCAGTGCCTATTAAAAGCAACATATCAATATTCTTCAGATGGTGATATTTAATAACAGTAGGCATAAGAGTAAATGCCTTAACTTTTTTTATAGAATCTAATGCACCAAGGCCTGATCCTAGGAAAATGCTGTTGTCTGGAAGAATCAATTCCTGCCTTGCAAGTTCTGTATAACCTCTACTATTTTACATAGTGTTTCGCCTCAACACTAACATTCAAGCATCTTTGAGAGAAGCAATAAGCTTCTGACTAATATTTGTTATATTCAGCTCATTTGAGCTGAATTTGTTATACACAGCTCATTCAACTCTCCTCCTCTCTCTGTAGGTCAAATAGGACATGCAATTACTCTGAATGGTTTTGACACTTTTTAAATACAAACTTTTATTTAAGGGATTGAGTGTGCCCCACACTTGGAGTGAGAAATTGTTGTTTGTATATCAGCTACTGCCTCCCAGAAAATTCATTTCAGAGGATCAGATGTGAGCCCAAAACATCACAGTGTTATTTGAAAATAACACTAATCTCTTAAGGTGATATTTTAGGGGAAACCACTGCAAACAACAAAACATTTGTATGAGTTAGGAAAGTTGTAATTCTATTTGATCGAAGATCAATTTATATAACAGTTTATATAGGTGATGTAATTATGTAATGCCTAACAGCCAAGCCAGGAGGAAGTTCCTTGCCCCAACAAACTCTAATATTCTTAGGGTGTGCATCATAAGAAGCAACAGTAGAGCCTTATGCTTAAAGTGGTTTTTTAAGCAAAAGGTATTTGACAGCGGGAAACAGTGATACTGTGGCTCGTTTGACCATGGAGCCATACACCACATGACAGAACAGTGGGGAACAGTAGGGCCAGAGAGACATCAAAACAGTAGGAGAGATAAAAGTGCATAAAAGAAGGTTTGGAAATTTCAAAGGGTGAGGAAATCACAGAAGCTGAGATTTGAACACACATATTTTGCTTGCAGGATGAGTTTCATTGTACAGATGGTTACTATTTCATCTCAAGGTAAAGACCATTACACTGTATGTGCTGGCTTCTGCTCGACAAATACATTCTGTTTCTTTCCTACCCCCATGAATTTCCCATTTTTCTTTAATACGAATCTTAAGACATTGGAGCTTACATAGTCCCAGCCACAGATCCAAAAGTTACAGCTGAAATGTAGCTCAGAGCTGTTCTCTCACTCTCCTCCTATACCCAGAGAGAGCTCTGGTGAAGTATAGAGCTATAGAATTTCCTTTAGGTGACCAGAAGGCTTCTATATTTGTGTGCGTCCTGACCAGTAATCTTCTCCAGACACTCATACATGTTTTTAGGGATGGTAGTAGACATAAAATTCAAGAGCTGAAATCTAAGAGTCTGCTGTGCAACTGATGGAACATTTCCTTCTCCGTCTGGTCTTTTCGATCCCTTTCAGTGTCACATAAAACAACCTTATAGGTTTGATTCCATTTAGTTGTCAGCTATAGTGGATATTTTTAGTACAAAAATTTCAACACTATCTTGAAACAGTGTTAAGCTAAAGACAACTAGTGATATGAACAAGTGTAACTTGACCCTATTTTTCTAAACAATATAGACACTGAAAAAGTTAATCTCTCATGCTGTATCTATGTTTTCAAACTAAAACTGCCAAGACGAAAGGAATGCAGTAAACATCTTTAAGTATACAAATAATGTTCCTGGGTGTCAGAGAACAGAATCCACTGTAGAGAAGATGACAGAGGACAAGTTTCTTAAAAGATTTTAAGAAATCCAGACTTGGAAAATTATTATCTCCTAAATTATCTCCTTATCCGTGACTACTTCTGTGTTTGTCTCAAGTAGCATTCGTCTTCTTCTCATATTCATGTGCTGACTTTTCGTAAAAGAAAATACGTTATTTCACATCGATCATGTAACAGAAAGGCACGCTTAAAAGAATCACAATAAATACACTAATGCTATCTGACTCTGGCAAGTTTTACAAAGATGCTGGAACCCAGATAGGTACATCCTGTGCAACAGTGATGCTACACAAACAGTTGAATTTCAGATAAAATTTAAGCCATGTAAAGAAACAACCTTAGTTCTACACTGCCCTTCACAGTCACCTGGGCCAGATCAGCATCCCAAAAACAAGCTGCAGGAGATAAAGAGATCCTTTCTTTTTAAGAGGTCCCTAGAATTAGATGAATGATAACAGTTTTTGTTTCTAGCCTGAGAATGGATGAAGACTGGCACAGAAATCTTCATCTATAGGAGATGTACTCTTTTCTTTCACTTCAATGGAAGAAAATTTAATCCAGTTAAAAGAAATCTTTTGATGCAAAGGAGACTTACTCCCTTCAGTAATATTATTCAGTATTTAAATAACCAGTTTAACGAGAACACAAAGACCTAATTTCAGAACTGGATATCAGGTGAATATGCAATTAACTGTCTAAAGGGAATTAAAGTCTGAGCCTATTTAAATGACTGTTGTGATTAAGATGTTTGACTGTCCTGTTTCTTTCCTATTTGCACTTATTAATAGCCCCATATCTCAGTGATTCTATCTAGGTAAAGGGACTATCAAAGTGTTCAAAATGTACTTTCTAGGGTTGTCACTCTGAAACTTCATATAACCATATAAAATTTTTTGCTTACATATCTTTTGTATTTGTATACCAATTACTGTTTCAGATTGCCTGTTGTTGTTCTCTCACTCACTATAAATATTTATTCATTATCCAAGCTTAAATTCTACCTGCAAAGGTCATTGATTTTTAGCTTTTATCACCTTTAGATTTGTTTCTGAATTGTCAGCTGTATGCATATATATTACCACATGCTGAAAAATTCATTGTTAAACTTCACTTATTGTAAGAATTGCTGCTAGTTGAACAAGTATTTTTGGTGATACTAGATATCATTTTGATTAGAAATAGTATTTTGTCACATACTGAAGCAAGAACCGTGTTTCTCTAAAACTGAGAAGGTGGCTGGCTATATATCCAGCTTGGATATTAAATCCTGTCTAGTTAGCCCTCAGAGTAATTTTCCTAAACTTGAAGGGGTATACGAGAAGAGGGATGCCAAGCTTCCCAGGCAGAATATTCAGCACTTTTAGCCTCTCATGTTTTGATTTTTACAAGATTTTTTTTTTTATAATAACTGGCCAAAGTGAGAGCTCTGCATTGGATTTACTGGTAGCCAGTTTCAATATAAAGTACTGTAGAAACATACTTGAACACTAAAGATGCCTGATCTTCAAAATTTTGTAAAGACAACACAATTATGGCAATGCACTCACCAGGAGAACTTTAGATTTGTTTGGATTTTATGCCCTATTTTTGACTTTCCAACTACTGATGAATAACTACATAGTGGGAAGCCCCTGGAAATCTAAATTCTTAAAGAAAAATCTCATTGCTTTAGTTCTCAAAAGCTAACTTTAGCATATTAAGTTTTACCTTCCAGTAAACTTAAGTGAAGCCTCCTTATAACTGCTTCTCCTCTTATATCTCTATAAATATTATTCAGAGCTCTCAGAGTAACCCTAAACAGATTCTGATGACTGAGAAAGCTAGCAAGAAATGCCTCCAGTGTTTTTCACCAGTCCTGCCCTTCTATCAGAGCACAACTCACAAAGAATATATTGGAGAATGGAATTGCAAAATTTGGGGAGGGGAAAATAGTAGTCAGAGGTTTTCAGCTGTGTGCTTGTCTCAAAGCACATAAGAAGAATCATATTATCTATAGATAATGGGTATTTCTGAAACAAAATCAAGCACCAGCTAAAGACAGATATTTTAATCCTACAGCCTACATGGCTTTCTAAGAAAGATGTAATTTAAATCGGAGGTAAAGGTATTATGCAGAATTAACTGATAAGGTTCTCTAATCTTCTGTAAAAGAGATTAGAGTAAGTGATGATTTTAATAGTCTTTTCTGATCTTAAAAACCATGAAAGCTTTGCTGTGCTTTTTTTTCCCCAAAGTTCATCATCAAGACTGCAGTACCTCTTGACATTCTTGGACAAGTCCCAAGTTAATACAGATACTGACCAGATTTTCAAAACTTAGAACATTTGCTAAAACTTTTGAGAAAAAGAAAATGTTGAAAAAATAGCCCCACACAAAGTTTAGGGAAAGGGATTAACAGGATTTTTCATGCACAGCATTTGTCTGTTCTTACTGCACTTGCTGTTTTGCTAACTCCTAGTGTGTCCATCCTGCTGGCAATGCTCATGTAAACTTGTTTTGCAGCAGCTCAGTTTTTATCTGGTCTTTGCAGCTTGGGGGGCTGGGAATGCTTCTCTATTTACTTCTCTGCTACAAAACCACAGAGTCTCTTCCAGCACATAGAAACTATTAGAGTGATGAATTATCCATTCCCTCTGCTCCCAGATGTAACCATCTCAGTTACTCGTACAACTAAATATTTGTTGTCATCTCACATTTGTAAGTACTCTACTGTGGCCAAAAGTAGCAAAGCAGCAACACATTAATCAAAAGTTTTAATTTTCCATTCCATATGCCACAGTCCTTTAGAAGATCCAAAACAGACCGAAGAAGCTGTAAAGAAACACAGACCTTACAGCTGTGTACAAGAGAGAAAATGTAGTCATTTACCAGACCAGTTAATGTTGTATAGACCTTTTATAACAATTGTTTGCTTAGAGCTTTTAGTGTCTCATTTTTATTGTGCTGAATGGAAGAGCAGTTCAGCTGCTGCCCTGAATCTGTCTCCAAATAAGTGTTTTTCTTTCCATAGCCTAAACAGGGAACCTAGCACAGCTACATTCCTAAATTAGGTGCCCATAGGCAACGTGACTGCCCTGCACTCAGCGTAGCACACACTGCCATCCACAGCCAAGGCAGCCTTTTGCCATTTGAAGCAGACAGCAGAGCACACTCTCCCAGCAGGCTTCTCTCTGCACTGGCAGAGTTTAGTGCTCAGCATAAACCTGTGCGAACAACATGGATCTGCCAGAAAGTGCCCTATGGCTTTTGCCTTATATGGCCAGCTGGGAGCCCAAGAAAACTTCATGCTCTCTCTCAAGCTAATACAAGGTCCAGGTTCTGCAGCAGGCTCAGGGAGCATCAAAGCAAGGTGCTTGCACTTAGCTATTTATCCTAATACTCACAGCTCAAGGAGAATGGAGAATGTCTGGGGTAATGTCGCTGTGCTGTAAAACCACTCTTCTCCCAGCTCTCAGCTCTGCCAGCAGCACATGACAACACACGAGAGGAAGCTTTAAGCTGGGGGAAGAAAGAGTCCGGACCCGACAGCAGAATGAAGGTGGAAATATAGGAAATGGGAGACTAGGATTGAGGGCCTAGGACTGATGTTTTACAAGAGGTCTGTAGTGCTGGGCTGCATTTTAGTCAGTAGACCTGGGACCTAATTGTAGACCTCTACTCTTGGTTCTGTCTATATTCCAACTTCAGCCTCGCAGTCTTGGTACATTTCTGTGGCAAGGAAATCTCTAAAAGGGAGATACTCCATGCTTCAGCCAGCCCCATGAGGCTGGAGGAGTGTGGGATGATGGGGTGTAGGGCATGGTGATCAGTCTGAATACAGCCCCTCTGTCACCTCTCTCTTCCCCTGAGCCTGACTTCAGCCTCTCCTCCTTAGCATCCCTTATGTATTTTTGTGTATGAGGAGGAGGGAAGCATTGTTCTTTGCAGGACCCATGGAGAAAGAACACAAGCCCACTGAGAATCATCCTTCCAGCCCTCAAAAGCATCAGGAAAGGCAGCAGATGCTGTCTTGGGGAGGGATTCCCCTTGCAGCAGCCCACATGTTCTCCACTGTCCAGGAAAATTTAAGCCAGAGCTGGCCCTCCCTGTCCTTTTAACCTCTATTTCCTACCTCTAAGAATTTCCTTCCTTCCCACACAGTAGGTAAGATTGATGGAGTCTTTTTGCCATATGCCCAAGAGACCCCTTTTTTTTTTTTTTTTTTTTTTTTTTTTTTTGGACATGAACAAATTAAAATGTCAGTGACCTGGACTTGCATGAGAGATGTAGTTATTTCCACCTTTTCTTTTTTTTCTTTTTTTTTTTTGTACCATTTGTGCCTTCCTCCCTTTCCTGCTGTTGGAGACGTGGTCAGGGAAGCTGTGTGAAATGACTGGCTTTCTACTATGCTCCAAAGTACACTGTTTAGGGCTTCTTCTCGTTGTTTCTAGAAAGTTATTCTGCAGCTTAAACTCCTGAGGTTTGTCTCCATGACAGAGAGTTTTTGGTTGACCTTTGGTAAATGAGCAGAGAGATATTGTGTGGGAGTAGTCCTTTAGTCTGGCCAAAAATAAGTACTATTAAGATAAATAAGGAAAAAAGGGACAAGTTTTTGCCTAAAATTGTGTTGACAAAGCCACCACAACATATTATCCCAGTTACAAGTTTCAGATTTTGACCATATTATGTCACTTCTCTATAGCACAACAGAGATTTCACTTTGTGACCCTTGCACAGTAATTGCAGACGAAAAGATTGGTATCTTTCAGTAAATCAGTTATCTTAGAAAATCCTTACTATTATAACACTTGGTAAGTTGTTGATCAGGTAGTTACCAGACTGTAAAAAAATTAAGGTCTGTCTCTCATTTCCAGTTTGATCTGCAGGCTCCTGCAGGCCTAGTTCTGCAAGATGGGGAGGAGGAAGCAGATTCCTCCTTGACACAGACTGGGAGACAAACTCCTGGCTGCAGCCAGAGTTGCGCCAGGAAAGCAGCACTGATCTTGGCAAAGCGTCTCTGTGCCATAAAGAGCAATTTTGTTATGCTGTTGTGTAAAGCAAAGCTCTTGCACAGCTGATTTTGGTGGCAGGTGTTGGATAGGTTTGTATGTCACAAAAATATGACACAGCTATTTAAGACAAGGGATATGGAGTAGTGTGCTGAATATGGGAAGGATGTAGCTGTCCCCATTGGAATATGGTTGCTGTTAACATTTCAGCTCTTGTGAAAATGGCTGTGCTCCTGCACTCTTCCATGACTACATTTGGGCAGGACTTCATTTTAGATCTTACCAAGAAGTCTTTCTTCCCACAAGAAAAGATTTTGCAAAACTGTCAAGACTTTTGTTTCTTCATTTACTCCTTCAAATAGTTCAGAGATTCTGAAGCCCTTCATTTTCAGAGCTTAGAATAAGTGGAAGCAACAAAGTTTTGACAGTGTAAAAAATTTATTTACACAGTACTTCTTGCTGTTATAGTTTATAGCCCTGCATGGGTATTTTTACAATGCTTTTTAATTCATTGCAATGCCATAACTTGAAATACAGTCCTTAGATGTCAGTGGTTCAATACTGAATAAACAAACTTGAGCAATAAGAATCTAAGTCAATTACCCTTTTAGTCAAAGGAGAGTGCGTGTTTGAACTGTGGACTTTTCAGCCGGATCTCATTACCACACTTTTCAAGCAAGCATTTCAGAACAGTTTAAACACCACCACCAAACCAGGAACATGAACATTGGCAGTGTAGGCTAGGTGTCCTGCAGTAGCGTTATACCTTCCAGCTTAAAACGTGATGGTTTCTTCTGCCCCTTCTCCCACATTTGTAACCTTAATTACTGTGGAGTCAGGGCTGCCACTTAGCAAACTACTTGAGCTATGCTTTAACATGTACTTAAGCTGACACTCACCCCTACAAAAAAAAAGTAGTCCTCACACCTTGCCCACCTTTCTCTCTGCATCTGTCTGGCACATTCACAGTAAGCATCTGGATAGTGAAACAAGACAGGGTTGTTTAGGTGCTTTGGCTTTCCCAGGTAGTGTGGGGAGAGGGTCAGTGCTGCAGCCTCTAAGGTGGCTGAAGCCCCTTCCTGCAGCCACAAGCGCTGGAGCCAGCAGGCATGAGTGCGAAGGCTGGGGACGGGGCCAGGCAATGACAGCATCAGCTCCCAGGCACGAACACCACCAGTAGGTCACTGGCAGGCTTCCACTTTGAACAGCCCGCTGTGCATTAGTGCAGTCTAAATAGGCATTTGGCAAGCCTCGCATCACCTCATACGAGAGCATCTCACTCCTTAATGTCATCATTAATTCTGTACTAAGCACATCCCATTTCAAGTAGGAAACAATAAAGAAAGTCAAAATTCTTGATGCAACAGCACAGAGAAGCCTCAAGAGTTGTGGTTCCAGAGGACAGACATTGCTAACAACACTCCGGTGCTTTCAATAAGATTACCACAATGCAGTGAAAATCAGAAAAATGGGAGTAGAAGTAGTCAAAAAAGAATATAAATCTGAACACAATCTGATCCAACTCAGTACCATGTTAGGTATTAGAAGTAAATCAAGTAACATTGAAACTCCTAGGAGTTTGTCTTCATTACTCAACAATAAAACCGCACATCAGTCTTTCACAGAATTCCATTCTAAGCCACGGTGTTGCAGGAGATGTGTATGCCCAGTTTTAACAAACAGAAAATACAAGTTATTTTAAACTGTATGCAAAGAACCTACTAAACTATTATGGTAATGACATGCATGGGAATTAAAATATGCAATCTCAAAAAGAGAAGGTTTGGAAACAAAGGATCTCAAATTTCATTTTTCTGAAGTAACTACTAAAATAATATAAAGGGGGTGCAAATAACACCATTCAAAGGGTTTCTGTGAAAGCATGTTAAAAAGGTGCTTCTTTTCACAATTTGTCTACGGATATCTCAAAACCTTTATTTTCAGTCAGCTAGGAAAAGGTTCAAACTGTTTATCTGACTTCCACATGCACAGAACGTGCATTTATTCTGTTGTTTACCCTATGATGTGCTGATGCACAGCAGCTTCTCAAATGTGTACCTGACAACATAGTGCATCCTATAAATTTGTAATACTTATTGCAACATCAAGAATGATGAAGGAAAAAAAAATACAGTTGCTGTCAGCACAAACCAAATCCATTTTGTTGATAGATGATGAGAATCCCTCAGTAAGAACCTTGGTAAAAGATGATATTGTTCTTCCCATATGAATGGCATCTCTTGGTAATTATCTATTCCTATATGGCACTTGGATTCTTTACATAATCAAAAGTTGTAAGACTAAGTTCCCACTCCAGTACAAAAATTAATCACCCCAATTAATATTTCTGTTGCAGAAGAAGCTGGTATTCTGTATTTCACATGCAACAAAGAATACAATTCCCCACAAAGCATGTGAAGAACTCTGCCTAGCTATACTCAAAAAGGCATATTGTATAAAAGCTGTAAACTCTCAAGCTGAATATAGAAGTCTCACTCTTTCTAAAGAATATTCATGCTGATCCACACAAGCATTGATGATTAACTACACTGTGCTCCTCCAGCTCTCCTTTATGGAGCATAAGGCTGTGATTGTAGGATGGCACACCTGCTAAATATATATTTATGGAACAAAATCCAATCTGTGCATTCACAATACTTTCCTCATCTGCTTACATATCCACTGTCCAGTTATCTCTCTGAAAGCAGGAAATATTTTATGCTTATACATCATTTTCTTTCCATCAAAATGTTGTTTCTTAAAACTATTGAGCCTTTGAAAATATAACAAGCTCAGCAATGTTTTGTGTCTAACATCTACTGCTCATGTATTCCAGAATTTAAAAAGGTATGTAGTAGGTTTCAGATTTTGGGATCAGTAAGAATTTTGTTGGCTAATAAAGCACAACCTTCAGTACAGTATTCTTGGCCTCTGCAGAGTAACTGGGTAACTGTATTAAGTAACATTTCATTTTACTGTGAAAAGGCAGCATGGTTGCTCTCTACCAACAGAATACATTTTAAAGTCAGGCCAATTGCATTCTAAGATGGATCAGGTTTACATTACAAATTGGAGTTCAGCCAATCCTTGAGTTTTGATTGAAGGATCAAAAGATTACAGGGACTACATTATCTACAGTTTTTCATTAAGGAGTCATATTCATTGGTTTTAATGAGGTTTTTGACCCTTCTTGGGGCTCAAATTGGAACACAAATTACAGGCTGCTAAGTCATATCTCAAGTGCTCTGTCACATGGTTATCCAGCTGCCAATTCCACAGTCCTCTAAGTAGTGGTATCTTCCACACTGTGCTACACTGTTGCTTCTACAGGCAAAACTTTCATGCTCTGTTGCAGCTACTCTGTGGCAACAGCTGGTCAAGAATCCCAAGAACTGAGAATAAAATTCACACAAACTATTAGAAGAAAGCAATCTGCTTTTTGTGCTGACAATTTTCCACAGTAGCTTCATAGTAAATCAAGAGGTGACATGTGGGAACCGGATTTCACTGATCCCTAGCCATCAGACAGGATAAGTCTACATCATTCTCCAAGTGCACACTTGGCTCTCCTCCCTGCATACACTTGGGCATACGGCCATGCTGAAGCTGAGTGCACCAGAAACTCGATGTATCCTGCAGTGAACGCTCGGCCCATCTCCCCTTGCAGCAGTGTTCCATGGCAAACACTCACCAATTGCACTCACCAGGCTGAAACAAAGTCTTCTTTGTGGATTCTTTTGTTTGTTTGGGGTTTTTTAATTGGCTGGAAACAGAAGTGCTGAGGTGCAACCAGGCTGACCCCTGTTCTTACCTCTGCCATCAGAGTGGTTCCAAAGAATGTTTATCAATATACACATAGGTGTTTTAAATAGGTAAATACCGGTTTATCATTACCAGTAGCAGTCTAGGAATGATTTATTTAAAATATTCCCATGCAAAGATGACAGTTACAGCTTCATGTATATTACCTAAGTGCAGGTGAAGAGTGTAACAGTTCATGGAAATACTAACTGGACTCAACTACTGCAGACTAGGCTGGATATTAGCCTTTAAATTGATGGTTGTGTGCTGTTGGGTTCTTTGTGTTTGTTTTTGTTGGTTTGTTCGAGTTTTTTTCATCCAAGACTCACAACCATTCAAATATGTAGAAGCAGATGCCCTAATGACTGCAGTCTTCAAAAAATTAATCAAAAGCATATCAGAATTCTCCACTATATTGTGCAGAACTGAACCAAAAAAGCAGTTATTGTGGCTACGAAAGATGGAACTCTATCTCCCAATCATGAATCCAGTGATGAATTACAGTTCTTAATCTGAAACATTTCTCTATTTACGTGGCTGTTTCCAGGGACTGACAAAGCAGAACATGACTGGAGGACCAGTCAGCTGTACTGGGTAGAATTAGCAGATGACCAAAATAAGTGTACTTAAATAAAGTGCCTAAAAGTTCAATACCAATTTTGGACAAATCTCACTTTTGATAACATGGGATTTTCATCCCTTGAACAGCAATCTGTGTGGGTGCCTACCACCCTTCAGTCATAGCTGACAAAGAATCCTGAAAAGCTGCATGCTTCTTCCCAAACCTCAGGAGTTACTGCCAGTGCTGCCAGGGGCTACTGCAAGACACGTGCCTTTCAATTTTGCTTATACCAAAAACAGGGGAAGGGAGTAGTGAAAATTCTCTCTCCTCAGCTCATACCAACCTCCAGCAAAGGCTTGACGCTTGCTCCAAGGGGGAGTGAGACCCAACACAATGAGTAGGCAGCATTCCCTGACCAGCTGTAATTGTAATATTTACATAGAAATATCAACCATTACAGCATGAAGCTGCATCAGGGAGGTTTAGGTTGGGTATCAGGAAAAGATTCTTCACCCAGAGGGTGGCTGGGCACTGGAACAGGTTCCCCAGGGAAGTGGTCACAGCACCAAGCCTGAGAGAGTTCAAGAAGTGTTTGGACAAAGCTTTGAGGCACATGCTGTCACTTTTTGGGTGTCCTGCACAGGGTCAGGAGTTGGACTCAGCAATCCTGATGGGTCCCTTCCAACTCAGTATATTCAATGATTCTATGATTAAATAAAGGCTTTTGCCCAATACCCATCAATGCAATAGGTGTACTCCTTACAGCAAGGGAAAGTATCTTCCAGCACAGGTATTAAAAAGCTTGTAATGTTTGTGACATAGACATACAAAGTGCTTCAGTTTCTGTTTCAGAGGAAATATCCATGCAGCTGCACCCATAAAACATCTTATGGAAAACTTATTTCAGAGACAAAAACAAAACCAGTCATGTTTCTTCTTTACCTAATTTAGGGCTTTTTGGACCTATTAACATGAAGAGCTATCTTTAGCTGCAGTCTGACGTTTGATTTCCTCAAATCCTGTAATTGTTACTAGCTTTGGAGTAAATAAAGTGATTCTTACCTGGGAAAGGGACAGAAGCACAGTCCAGGCATTTTTTAATTTTTTTTTTTTTTAAGCAATCAGCAAATACACTGTTACAAGCTGTGAAATATTAGGACTCCTTTTCTAGGAAAAAGAAACCCCTGTAACCCAACTGCACAAAGATAAACATTTACATTGTTCACACACTTACTTGGTCTCCCTAATTTTCCAGCATCCTCAACTCTTCAGTCAGCTCTGTGGGCAGTTGGCTTAGAAAGATTCCCAGCAACAATAAAGCTGAGTGCAAAGCATGGACTCTTTGCCACAGGGGGCATTTCCTATAGAAGATACCAAAATAATAAGTCTGACATCCAAGATATTTGGCAAACACACATGAGTTAAGGAGAATTGTAACAGTCTAGAAGCCAAGAAAAAATTCCAGTGGCAAGACTGGATGCAGCAGCAGCAGAAACACAATGAATGGAAAAAAAGGTTCCGCAGAAGTATAGAGCCAATAAAAGTACCACAAGAAAATGAAAAGACCCTCTCAGTTTACTTATAATCAAGGCATATTTTACTGACAGATCAAGAGATCACACAATAAGATGTCTTAGATAACATTAAGAATTTCACAACATTATAGGCTTCATTTGAGCTACAAAAGCAGGAGATTTTGTATACTTCATGCTGATAGTTCTGGAGAGAAACCGTAATAAAGTTCTCAAATTTATTCAGATTGATTAGCAATAGCCATACTGCAGCAGCTGCCTTGCCACAGCTCAGCACTTTGTGCACACAAAGAGCATGAAAGATGTGACAGATTTTTCTGATATTTGTAGAATTACGTAACATCAAACATATATTTAAGGAGGAAGTTTAACTAAAAGGCAGCTCTTTAAAAATGGCCAAATGAAACTCCAACAGTATACAGAAAGTTAGCAAAATATATATTCATGACTGTCAAAGACTACGAAGCTCAAACT
Organism: Ptilonorhynchus violaceus; assembly: GCA_013397565.1. Taxonomy (NCBI): domain Eukaryota; kingdom Metazoa; phylum Chordata; class Aves; order Passeriformes; family Ptilonorhynchidae; genus Ptilonorhynchus; species Ptilonorhynchus violaceus. Next base: position 35,438 of record VZRJ01005113.1, on the reverse strand, counting down.
CTCATTAAACAGTATTTGTTTAAAAATCACAAGAGGCTTGAAACCACAAAAACGTTTTTGGAGCATTTGCCAATCCTCACGGGCGGAACCAAGACACCCTTACACCTTCCATCATTCAGACTGCAGAACAGAATCAATACCCACACTGCTGGCTCTGTTTGGCAATCTCCCTCAAATGTCCCTGGGATGGATAGTTATCATTGATCACATTGGACTGGAAAGTTCATCTATTCCCAGCTTGATAGGGCATCACTTTCCATCAGGTAAGTGTTTCAGAATGAGAGTTAAAATTACTTTCATAGTCCTAGCCATCTATTTCAATTAAGCTGAGCATTGAAGGAGGTTTAACAGCACATCCTGTTAGTCCTCAAGTATTTTCTACAGGACTCGAACACCAAATACTCTTTCCAGATTACTGCGTTAGGACTGATCAAATTTTGACAAGTTTGATTAGGACTGATCAAATTTTTGTTTTGGAGAGGTAGTAATTTCTCCATACACTTTAACAACAGCTGGATCAGCACTAGAAAACCTGCTAAGAGGTGCTCTAGCTCACTTCAGCTCTCAGGCAATGAATATGACAGCAGACAGATATGCTGATCAAGAACAGAGTAAAACAGTACCACAAAAAGTCCTTTTGCTGATATTCACTTCCTCCTCCAGCATACTTGGAGCTTTGAGGAAATGCAGGCTATTTGATTCTGTTCACTGAGTGACAAAAATGCATCAGTACCTGGAGACTTTTTGAGGAAAAACAAGTATTTTATGGTTCAAGAACTTGAATCATTCATCTACAGTGTGGTGCTTTAAACTCCTTTGGAAAAATAATCCTGGAAATGCAAATAAAAATCTTCAACAAAATCCACGTCAAGCCCTTTTTGTGGAATAACTAGGAATTTGGATGAAGTAGCAGGATTCAGTTGTGGGAGACACACAAAAGGAGGCAAAGCATCTGCAAATGCCTAATGAAATGCTGCTGATCCAGCATCTGGAAGTCTAAAATCCCCATGTGCCCTTAGTTGACTGCTGACTCCTGTCTTACAGCATCTTCACCCAGTGCTTCTCTGAAGACATAAGATGATATTTGGTAAGTACCCTGTACACTCTTACATCACGTTAAGTTTTGAATGTCTTGCTTTAGTACTTCTCACCACATGTGTATATGTGGTATTATAACAACTGAATCAAAACTTCTATTCCTTTAGGCTGCCCTGAGAGGTAAGGAACAGTATTTGGAAGAAAGTAAAAGCAAAAAACCCCAAGTGCTTACATTTATTTCCTAAATAAAGCAAGAACAAGGTCATGTTTTTGTAAGTAGCAAACTTCTGACTACTGAGATTGGTCTGCAAACCCTTGACCACAAGAGTAAAGTTGTTAGATCAAATGTTGATACTAAAATCTGATCTTATGAACCTTAGAGAAACGACGTGTTTATTTGCTCCACATTAGTATTGTGAAGAAAGCCATCTATTTGGTTACAGAAAGGTTAATGAAAGCCAAAACTGTAGTAGCAGATAGTTACTGCAAAGCCATCCATTATAAATGACTGATTAAGCAGAGGGCCTCGTGCAGGGTTTAGCAAAGCAGGAGCTCTTATGAATAGCAGGTTCCTGAAATAAAAGCAGCTGAGTACAGACAGCATTGAGACAGCAGTTGAAAACATTCCCTGACCAGGCAGGAGCACGCATTGCACTGGTGCATCTCCAAAGAACAGCTTGCTAAATAAGTCTTTTGGCCAGACAGTGAAGCTTTTTATCTCCCTTACTTGCCGTCCCACCGCCACCCAAATCGACAGAGAGGTATGAACATCTTTGTTCTCACAAGGTCATAGCAGGAACAGAAGTGCGGGAGGAGTCCACCAACCACAGAGAACTGACACCTTTTTAGACCTCATGTTTGTGCTCCACTTCTGAACCTCAACCTAGATTTCCAATTGATGGCCAGATTAAAAGGAGTAAAGTTGTCCACTTCCCAGGAAGAAGCCTTTTGGCAAGAACCTTGATGAAAGTCAACAAAATCCAAACACAATATATATTTTTAGTTAAAAAAATAAACATGTGGCACTCACAGGCCACTAGAGAGCTCTCAGTCACATCTCCACACCTGTATTGTGAAGCCAGAGAAGGGGAAACGAGTACAGACCAAGTATATAAAAGAGTCAAGTAAGAACAAAACATCCAGTAAAAGTCGCACTGTTATATAGAGGAAAAACTGATCTTTTAAACCCCTTGAGTAAGGAATAAAAATCCATTACACCTACACACCCAGAGCTATTTTATCTACTGGACTGAAGTAATTCTTGGGTCAAAATTGGACTGACACCTATGTGCAGATACAGAGCTGATGCAGAGTTTTAACTCTTGAAAATTGTGGAAACACCAGGATATTTTTATTTTCATTTCTCACATTATTTTGCTAGAGTCAGGGAATGCCAGTGTCACTGAAAATGCTGCCAGAAACAATCATGTAAGTAATGAATCCAACAACTTCAAAAGCGGGGGGAACGTGTCGTGACATGGGGTATGCTTTTTTTCAGCAGCTTGTTACTTAATCCTAGAACAAGTCCACGACCTAATTATTATTTCCTCCTCCTTCTCCCACTCCTAAACGTGCAAATATAACTCATCAATCACAAGCATGCATTAGATTAATGAAAGCCCCTTAAAAATTGTTCTGAAATTGCATTTCTTATACTCTGAAGGTATAACGGAATACATAAGGGAAACGTTTTTATTTTCATTTACTGCAGTTACTAATATTGTGAATACCTGTTTTTAAGAGACTTATGTTTGCCATAACTCTTACTTAATCTTCCAGCTCTTCCCTAAAGAATTGCCTGTTCTTCTGCAATTAAGTTACCCTCTGTGAATCCCATGCTACTCTAGCTTCTTTTGTTACGTATAGTACGTATCTCCATGCATGGAAAATTTTCCAGGTAGTGCAGCAAACTTTCCAGACTCCTAAACAATTTTTATCAGCTATTTCCAGACAGCAGTGATACAACCTTTTAGATGAAACTATTAGTGTTTCATAACCTGAATTTGTACTTAAGATAAATTTTGCATCATAAAATATTTAAGTCATCAACTACCTAAAGAATTTTAAAAGCATTTGTTACAGCAAGGCACAGATAAATTCTCTACTTCTTAGTAATTCACACCATTAAAATACTTCAGTTGAAAATTACATTAGTTTTATATAGTTTTATTATTATTAGCCGCTTATTATTAATTGTGAGCATAAAACAGTACACTGACAAAGGATGCAGTTAATACACATTTCAGTTTTGCTGTTTAGATGAAAACCACCATGTAATTAAAGACGCAGTTAAAACACAGTGATTAGCTCAGTGTGGAGGCCGGTGAGCCTGCTTACAGGGGGACCACAAGGGTCCCTTGGAGGGAGGAAACTTAGGTAGCTCCCTAGGTTAGGGTGACTGAAAAGGCCTCTCCCAGGATGCTTTGTTTCACTATGTTAATGTACCTCGGTGCTGTTTCCCTGGTTGGCCCGTTGGCCTCCCTCCCCCTTTCTACCCTATATGTCCCTATTCCAGAGGATTCTCCCTTTCCTGTTTCCTCATTGGCCCTTGCTCCCTCGTCACTCCGCCAGTCTTTCCCAGTGGCTCCCACACCCTGGTCCCACCTATGTACCGCCCCTGTACCCTCAGATTATTGGTCCCTGATGCTCTCCCCGCCCCTACCGACTCCGTATATAACCCTGGGCCCTGCCATGCGGCTCATCTTTCATCACTTAGAACCTTCACGTCTCTGCAATAAACTTCTCTCAGGGAACCTCATACGAAGACCCTTCCTGCCTCTTTGCCGTCGATCCAGCTTATAGGAAAAGCTATCCGGTGTGTGTGTGTGTTTGTGTGAGTGTGTTTGCCCTGCTGAGCAGCTTCACTGGAGACGCTTTCAGAAGGTCGCCGCACCCCACCTTCCAGCACGCCGGCGACAGTTCAGTGTGCCTTGTTGCCTTCTCCTTAGATGTTTAGGAATAAGTAACATACACAGTGTAAGGCTCCTATAGGCAGAGCTATGAACACCATTTGTTATTAATATTGTCCAAGACTTGCCAGGTGAAAAATCCTCTCTTTCTGGAACAGTAACTGTTGCGGACTTGTAAAACAAACTTATTTGAAAAACTTCTACAATTCCCTTTTGGCAGAACCTGACATGCAGCTAAGAAGGGCTGCTGGAGGGAAAAGGAGGAAGAGGAGGCTGATTTGACAGGGAGATAGGGTAGGAAAGACCATGAGCTAAGAACTAACACAGGGTAAGTTTGAGTTTCCACCCCCCCTCCGCTTACTTCATGCTCTTTCTGTAGGAAGGAATGGCAGAGACCACCCACGCTGGCCTGGGATCAGTCCCCTTTAGCCTGACCAGGAGCTGTAGGCACAGGACACACTGGTGCCTAGGACAGTGAGGAAGAAAATGAGGCCTTTCATTCCAGTCGTCACAGCAGCTTCAGGCCAGCAAGGATAATTACCAGCTTGCATTTGCCATTGTGGCTGAAGTTGAATCACAAACCCAAAATGCCAAGTTTGGTAATCTCAGCTGAGGTCTACTTTGCACAGCTATTTATATCAGGCATGTGGCATGGTCAGAAACCTCAGGATAGTGAGCCATGGTGGTATTATTAGAACAAACATGGGGGCGAACTGCACTGGTTTTTCGGTTCCGCCTTTAGCTGGACAGTTTACAAATGCTGTGTGAAATCAGGACTGACATGTTTGCATTCTGTTCACAGTGCATCTTCATTTGAAAACTGGCACCTACAGAAGCCTGACAATCAAATGAAACAACTTAGTAGCAGGGCTGAACAGGCTTTGCCATGACAAGGCCATGATAAATTGAGGGCATGGGAATCCGTTTCTCCAGTGACTGAGAACACGTGCTGCTGTTTCTGTGCGGAAACCACCTCCTGAACTAATTAATGAAGTTATTTCTTTTCTTGCTCTTCATTTTAGGACATTGAATCCACTTTTTCAAGGCATGCTCAGGTAAATCAGAAAAAGATTTAAAAGGGAAATTCATAAAACCCAGTCACTAGTAAACGAACCCCTTTCTATAAAGCAAGGCCCTCAAAGACCTCTCACTATTCCCCTCACTTTCTGGACATGACTTGTGGTTTAAGAAGCAGAAATTAACCAAAAAGGCATATTTCACACTGTTGAACAAGAAAGCAGAAGGTTCACAAAAAATGCTCTAATACTTACAGAAAAAAATAAATGTTTTGAGGGGTTTTTTTGAGGAATGGCCCGACCTTGATAGCACCCTCATGACAAAATAAGCTGCACTAGATTCTTCCCAGGAGTAAGAGCAGCACTGAAACAGACCTGATAATGAAGGGACAGGTTTAAGGGTAGTATTCCCTCCTGACAGTCATAAAATATATGTGCCTCAAAACTTAATCTCCAGGCTGCTGGCCTGACTTACAAGAAAAACAGTATCCAAAGTAAATTACTCACAAGAACTAAACCAGAGTTGTTTAGAAAGCATTCTAGATTTTCCATCATCTCTTACATGTGGTATCTTTGTTAGTAGTATTTAGAACAGCACTGCAAAAAATATTTTATGCATTCTAAAGTTGTAGGTCTTTCAATTAAAATAGCCTTACCCGGTACAATTACGAGACTCTTTTCCTTCACAATTTACCTTAATTCTGGAGAGAAAAATGAAAACTTATCCAAAATGTCAACTGACAATTTAAAACAACAAAGTTTTAAAGAAATTGTCCTTAGTAAAAATATTTGCATAATAACAAGGAGTAATTATTCCAGACAGATTCTCCCAATGACAAGTTTTGCAGGCAAACATGAAGATTTTTCTCAGTGTGTCATGCCATGTGAAGGGCTAAAGCAACCGTACACCATTTGAAACCCTCTGATTGTACACCAGGTAACACCAGCACTGTTAGACAGCAGGAACCTCCTGCTGTCAGCTGTACTCACTGAAGTGGCTGCCACTGACTTCAGGAAAATAAATCAATAAACAAATCAAGCTGAGCAAGTCAAACTTTGACCCCATTCCCACAATCAAATTTTCAGACTAATAAGGCACTCTGCTTCTAAATGCAAGAATATGGAAGAGTGCTGGAGAGGAGATATTCCAAGCATTAAACTGATTAGCAAAAGTGCAATTACCAAAAACAAAGCATAGAGGATTTCAATTTTCACAGGCTACATGCTTCAGGAACAAATCTTCTTTTATATTAAGAATGTTTTACTGTATTTTTGGCAGTCTAAACGAGTGTTCTAGTGAGGAACTGTTCCCACAACAAGAATCAGCTGATCAGCAAGGACATGTCTCAAGTCCCTTGACGTGGAGGGAGGTGGGGGAAGGGAGATCCATTTAGAAATTATTTTTGTAAGTCATTAAAGGATGAGTCGTTCTAAAGGATTCAGTTAAGAACACACACAACTACTTTAAAAACCCCACAGCAGCCTTTATAATTTCAGGTTCATGGTACAAAGTATATATTAATTTTGATATTATCTGTTCACACTTTTGCACATATTAGAATCCTTTAAATGGCAACAATAAAATAGGATCACACCATTGACAGCTTAACCTTTATTAAACTGTTGATACAAGATGATTCTTTATCATAAAGTCAGATGAAGATATTACAAAAATCATATAGCTATTAATAGGTTGCAACAATCTATTAAAAGAATACTTTCTTTACAATATTGGTCTTTTGTTTACAATTAGAGACCAAAAAAATGAGGGGTTTCAGTTTCTGATATTGCGTCAGAAGATAGATTGTATTATTCTGATAGTTCTACCATCAAGAAAAATGTATGTTTCCAATCACAAAACTAAACACGGAGCAGACAATTTTACAGAAGGAAATCTGTTGTGCTTCAGTTGTTCTTGATCACTCAGTATAAAACCTTTTGTGACTTTACAGAAAAATCACATCATATTTCTGTCCCTGGACTTGCCAAAACACACTAAAATACCAGAAGTCAAATTCTGTTCTATGCATATCCACAGCCATGTGAGAGAAATTCTTGCCCCTGATTTCAAAGTCTTCCTGAGGACAAGAGAGCCTTGCAGTTTCCCCATCTCCCCCTACACCTAGCTTCTCTGCTAGAGTCTGTGCAAAAAACAAGAATAAATAAAAATATGCTGCTATGACTGAGAGATCTGAAATACATTCATGGTCCCAAGCCAAGGGCACCAGGCAGATTTGATTTGAAATATTAAGTTCCTTGATTAAAAATTTAAAACAATCAGACAAGCTATTGGGGTGGATAGAAGAAAGCTGTTTCCAGTGGGAAGGATTTTCTTGTTCCTTCTGGCAAATGGACCATCAAAAAAAAAAGTTCATCCACAAATATCACAGTTGTTCAGTATCATATCCCAAAATGGGTTCCAGCCATTTCTCCACCTCTGCCACAGACAAATTTTTTCTCAGTGCATAATCTTCAACCTGCAAAGGGACCACAAAACATGATGAAGATTTTGAAAGTCCAGCTTTAAGTGTTTACAAAATTTTTGAGAGATCTGCTTGTAAGTGTTTTTGAATGTTCTAACACTATTACAATGGACAGTTTAAGTTACCTGATCTTTACATATCTTGCCAACAGCAAAATATCTGGAATTGGGACTGGAAAAGTAGAGGCCAGAAACTGCAGAAGCAGGTATCATTGCTAGTGATTCTGTTAGACCAATTCCTGGAAAAGAGAATGAGAATTTTCTTATTCTCTGAATTGAGAATAAATACAAATTCAGTGCCTTTTTTTTTTTGTTGGGCAGCTTCAAGCAAACTCAAAAAACCCAAGAAGCTTTCAGATGAACTAAAAACAAACCCTTTTCCCACTTGTTAACTATTGAGAAAACCCACAGAGCTTTAAATATACTCAGACTTTCATTACAATTACTGTAGAGTAACTTTACAGTTTGAAGGAAGAACTTGGACATTTTGGAAAATGAGGTTTTGAAGCACAGTAAGGTATTTTTGGAATTGTGTAAGTAGCAGTGAAAGAGCTGACATGTAAGATATCAGAGGAAAACAAATGGAATTAATTCCTTTTTAAGAAATACCATCTCAAGGTTCCTGTGGACCAGGAAATACACTGCTGAATTGGCTTTTTTTCTGTTTCTATCTGGAATGTCTTCTTACAACCATAAGGATGCCAGAAATTTTCTCTGTGCAGCAGAACCCTGTTTGCATGCAATCTGCTAATTAAGGACACAACTCCTTCACCAAAAGCACTGGCAGTGTTTTGCAAATTCTTCCTTGAATGAGGCAAAATAAAAATGGCAATGAAAAAGGGAAGACAGCAATTCCCAGAAGCACTTCAGTTTAGTATTTTATGTAGTTCTGCACCACTCAATTTGTTTTCTTGGAATTTCAATTTCACATAAAAACAGCTTAAGAATCTTAAAGTAAAGCAGAGTTACCTGTTGTTTCCTCAATGTTTGCAAGTTTCCACATGGTGAGTTTTTCTGTATGGTCAGGCTGGCTCGGATATCCAGGGGCAGGGCGAATTCCCTCATATTTAATTTTGCGTAGGCCAGAGAGATCCAGTTGCTCACTACTACTGTAAGCCCAGAATTCCCTTCGAACCCTTTCATGGAGCTCCTCAGCAAATGCCTTGGAATAGAATGCAAAGACAATTTTATTCTTGAATTTGTACAGACTGATGCAATAGCTATTTGATTAAGATGAACAATGATAGACACTTTCTTGCTTTCCCAATTTCATTTTTAAAGGAGCTCTTAACACAGGTGAGAAATTTCAGAGAATTAAAATTCACACACAATACTTATTTTTCTAATTCAAGTATTTTAGTTTCTTCTGTTATTGGTATACAATGTTTTTTTGATTGTCCTGCTTTAAAATCCTACATACTTGAAGACGTGAACACGTGGACAAGTAACCTGAAAAGACAAAGTTCATTAACCTACGGTAGCAACACATCATTATAGCACTGAATTCAGGGCTTGACTATCTGAGTGTCTCGTCCATGGTCTAGCTATGGAAGGCCACATCATTCTTGCATCCACGCTAGGATCAGATACAAGCATGTGCTGCTGCTCCTTTTAGCAGAGGACCTTTCCTCTAGCTCAAAGTGGGCAACAGCTTTTCTGAACTGCTCCAGCAACTTACACGATTTTGCCAGCAGCAGCTGCCCTTCAGAAAGAATTCCCACTTCAGTAAATGTCTTTAGACAGCATAATTTAATTTAATAGTAATTTCTGAAACCCTGCTGTAGCTTGAAATACATAGTTAGAGTGTATTTCCCCACTTGCATTGCACCAAAGTGGCTCTCAATTTGCTGGAAGTTGCAATGAAACACACAATAAAACCTCATACCTCTGCCAACCGATCACCGAGAGCCTTCACCATTATGATGTTGTATTCATCATCCTGTTTCCTAAATTCATTGCATAAATCATCTACACCAAAGCAGGCCACAGCAAACAGGCCTAAGTAGTCACAAATGCCAGAATCCAGTGGTGCTATGAAGTCAGAGAGGCAGTAATATGGATCTGTGCAGGCAGAGTCCTTTTCAGCCTAAAGTAATGAAATCAATGCAATAAATATGAACATTTTAAAATACATTATTAGTGCACTATTAAGCTAAAGACCAGTGTTTTTAAGACTAAACAGCTTAGGGCATTTCTGACAAACACCTAACTAGTCTTTGAGCCATCGTGGCTTTCCTATAGTTAAATTAGAAGAAAACTACCCCACTTACTCTGAGGGTGTTTGGACCACTGAAGAAGAAAACACCAAAGAAGAGAGATGCAGCACTGAACACACATTCTGCTTCTATTTACAGCTACTACGACTCAATAGCTTATACTGCAAACAAATTATTACAGAGTAAGGAACACTCTTGTGCCAACCACTGGGTAAGAGGAGGAATATTTCATCTCTACCCCTCAGATTCCACATTTGTTAACAAAACTGATGGTTGATAATGAAACTGAAGAATTCTTCAGCAACTTCCACTGTAGAATAAACTGTTTATAAACATTCCTAGTTTCTTATGCTACAAACTATGTGCTCAGTAATCCAGGCAAAACAGCACCCAGGATGCAGAGCTTATACTAGTGACACACAAACACAAGCAAAATGCATCTATCACAACTGAAAAGTTGAATTCTAAGCAAAGTTCAAGTGGGTTTATGCAAAGGAAAGTGGCCTGATAGAAAAGGACCTGGAGATGCTGGTCAACACCCAGCTGAACATAAGCCAGCAGGGTGCCCAGGTGGCCAAGAAGGCCAAAGGCATCTTGGCCTGTATCAGAAACAGTGTGGCCAGCAGGACCAGGGAGGTGATTCTTCCCCTGCACTCGGCACTGGTGAGGCTGCACCTCGAATACTGTGTTCAGATTTGGGACCCTCAACTGAGGAAGGACATCAAGGTGCTGGAGTGTGTCCAGAGAATGGCAATGAAGTTGGTGAAGGGTCTGGAGTGCATGTCCTATGAGTGGCTGAGGGAGCTGGCAAAAATGAGGCTCAGGGGAGACCTTATCACTCTCTACAACCACCTGAATAGAGGCTGTAGCCAGGTAGGGGTCGGCCTCTTCTCCCAGATAACAACTGACAGGACAAGAAGACAGTCTTAAGCTGTGCCAGGGGAGGTTTAGGTTGGACATTCAGAAGAACTTCTTCACAGAAAACGTGATTAGATACTGGTATGGACTGTCCAAGGAGGTGCTGGAGTCACCACCCCTGGAGGTATTTGAGGAAAGACCGGACATGGCATGTAGTACCATGGTCTAGTTGACATGGGGGTGTTTAGTCATAGGTTGCACTCAAAAGAGGGCTTTTCCAACCTAATTGATTCTGTGAAATAGGAAATATACTGCTCAATGGATCCTTTTCCAAAATGGAAAAAAAGTAACAGAAAGAGGTGACTGAGCGCCCAAAAAGAAATCTTGAATCATATCTGTATATTCATTGCTATTTAAGAGGTGGCACAATTCTTGTAAATCCACTCAACTTTCAGAGAGAGAAAACTTATTTAATGGCTATCACTTAGCTGAAGGTTCATCTCCAAATTTTTTTTATTCTATAACAATATTTTAGCAATGCTTTTCACCCAATCCCAACTTAAAAGTATCTCAAAAGCAAATAAAACACCCCCACTCCTGAAAAACAAAGAAAAATGGTTTATTAACCTACTAGGTTACAGAAAGTACCGTAAACCTAAAGAAATATCCTTTTTCTACACAGGTGAAATCCATGTTAATTTTAACATTCTTTTGTAATTATTAGAGTTAGGGATAATAATACATGCATCTCCAACTTTTAGATTTACATCACATCCTTAATAATGTCAATGTGATGGAGAGAACTCCGTGTACTGAAAGGAACATTTTATGTAAGAAGCAGAAGACAATTATTCTCTTCTACTTTGCTCTGGTGAGTTATTATGTACACCAGGTTGGAAGAGATGCAGTGAAAATACATGGAGTCCAGAAGAACTGCACACAATAGCACAGTTTCATAGCCTTAACCTTTGAGAGAAGCCTGAGTAACTGGGGATATACAAGATAAAAAAGACTAAGGAAAATAACAGTATTCCAATAATAAAAAACATTACAAGAACAACATCAAATCAGATATTCTCCTTGGGAGAATCCTGGGAAAAGGCCAGGAAAGAAACACTAGTAAAGCTGATTTACATGGGATATCAAAATGTTTAACTAAGCCATAAGTCTCTGGAACATCCTTGCCTGTGTGCTTGTTGAGAGCATTTTATATAAACATCTGCCCTGGATTGTCAAGACACACTAGATCCATCTCCATGCAACAGATAAAATTAAGAACCATGTATTTTTTAGTACAATTCTGCAATGTTGGCATACGACTGTCCTCATAGAATATCGGACTCCAGAAATTTAGGTAGTTGTTAATTTTTTTTTCTGCCCACATTTGATGACTGATTATGTGAACTACGAAGAAGCCAAATCAGAAGACAGGGAAAAAGCAGAGGCAGAACATCTTGAAAGTTCAATCTACCAAATTAAATGCAAATCTAGGTAAGTATGATTCTCTCCATTAGAATTAGCAGCCAACTAATTCTAGACAGCCCCTTCATATAGTGAATTTAAAAAAAAGATTAAGACTATAAAAAACACTTATCTCCATTGAAGTTTATTTTCCAGAGTTTTTTAATTCTAACTGGGTTTAAGCATTAACACATTCAAGCAGAATTTTTCATCTAAAGTAGAATCCAAGGATATTAGAGAACTAAGGTTGATTAGGTTCTAATTTAGCAACACAAGCTTCATGTGATTAATTTATACAGTGCGTTGCTTTAGGACATCTTAAATATTAAAATTGTGGCAGAAAATGCCCACCTGAACATGTCAAACCTATAAAGCATTTTGTAGAATTATTACAATGCAAAATGCTACAAATACTACAACACAAAGACCTGGATCATCACTAACAGGATCTTGTTATTACTGAAAGAAATGACTAGACAATGTCTGCACACAGATTACAACAACCATTTTCCATAGATTTAAATAGGGCGCTTCTATTACATTCTTGCAGTTCAGGGGGAAAAAAAGTCATTTAACAAATGTGCTGTCACTGTACCTGTTGCCTCAAGCCATAAAATTTTGCTATTGGTTCTGAAGATCCCACTGCCTCTTCTACAGCATACAAGTAGATATCATCTTGAACACTTCGAGCTGGCCAGAACCCAACCACACCTCTGGCTTGTAATTTCTTTTGATCAATCAACGTTTTCAGGAGATCTTGAGCATCATTATAAACTCTCTTTGCTTCTTCACCTATAGAAAAAAAAAAAGGGAACCCTTTAGAAAAGGCATGTTTTCATAACAGGCTAAACAGGTTTAAGAATTGTTGGAAGATTGATTCATTTTCTACGTAACTCTTCAACGACTGCAATGATCTGTCAGCTAGAGCAAATAGGAAAACAGCAGTGTGATTACAGAGCTATAACAACATATACCTTGGGAAAAAAAAACCAAACAAACCACAAAATGTTTCAGCCAGCACCATTCTAGTAAAGGCAGAGAACGCAGAATAAAATGAGCAACAACTACATTACCACAGCGCAGCAGATCCAGAACACTGCCTTCAGTGTCACGCTTGCATTTTCATCATGTATTTCAAGGCCTACTGAATAGTTTCAAAAGGAGACAGAGCTCTCTTGCCATCTTCACCCACAACGGGAACAGAGATATATTAAGCGCTCTGCTGCCATTTTCTGTCACTAAAATACCTCCCTGTGCTCTGGGAGGTGAATGCTAAATAAGATGACTGAGCATTTTCCCCCATTTATTTTTCAGCCTCGTATGGCAACAGTTGGTTCACTAAGTCTTGCTTTGAACAAATTATGAACAAATTATTTCAGTAACATTACTTTCCACGTTTCTGGACTATTCCTATGTATTTCAAAACATTCAGAATCTTAATGCAGCACAGTGGGCCTCTTAGGATTATTTACATGAAGTAAATGTAATTCCAATACTCACCTACAGTTTTATCATTAAAAATCTTAGGGAAATTCCGGTTGGGATACTTTCCCCTAAGCTGCCAGACATCAAAGAAGGGCTTCCAGTCAATGTACTCTACCAGCCTCTTCAGGTCATAATCTTCAAAGACTTTTGTGCCAATGAATTTTGGTTTAACTGTAGGAATCAGAAGTACAATCCAATATTATGAAAATAATTTAAAATTGCTTTTACATGTGCAGCATAACTGATGATCAGTAGCCTCCACCACTGCAAATGACCTCTTCCAAACTAATTGTCTTAGAATTCCCATTGTGATATTGTTCCCAAGTCATACAATGCCATTTATACTTCTAGTCTAATTTAAAAAAAAAAATCAAAACAAACCAGTACAAAACCTGATGGGGGAAGGGTGGGAAAAAGTGTAAGGAGGAATTTGATAAAACTGCCATATCACAACATGTGTTCCCCCAAATATGGTACAGTAAGGTGTGCAATGTAATGAGCCAGGCAGACATTATTTTGCAAAGCAGTCATTAGAGTTTTCTTTGATTATATGTTGGTATGGGTAACTCATTGGTTTAGGATTTTTTTTTCAGTTATTTTCATTAACTATTAATTTATTTTTAAATAAACTGTAAAGAAAAGAAAGCAGAAACAGATTGCTCAAAATAATGCAAAAAAAAAAAATCTCTGCTGAGACAGACACCAATTTACTTAAGCAGTTACACTGCTATATTCTGAAGTTTAAAGAATAATTTAATTTAAAATATATCTAAAATAAATACATGAAATAAAATAAAAGCACGGCAACAACAAAAAACAGCATATAAACTGACCTGGTTTATGGCCAGATAACCAGTTATTATGGAAACCTTTTCTTCTAGCTTGCTGCAGAGACAAGTATCTTCTTTCCTATATGGACATAAGTGTTAATTTCAGAAAATCAGCCATCCTTCAGACACATAAACTGTAACTGTTGACTTTCATACTCAAAATACTCTTCAGGACAAATCTGACAACAGATAATTTCAGTCTCAACAACTCCCAGTTTCCAGTGTAAAGATTAGATCACAACCATATCATTATTTTTTCCTGTATAATTCTAATAAAACTGGCCTGCAAGATTTCTAGTTCCTCTGAACTACACCAGAAGCTCCTTTATTACTTCAAAATACACTAAAATACAGGTACAGCAAGATATTCTCCTGCTACTCTGATCCCTCACCTAAACAAGACTAAGACATTAGGAGAGCATGGTTTTTTAAAGTTCTTAACAGAATGTGGCTCAGTACCAGCAAAAGCAACTAGTACCATTTTTACTACCCCAGTTGTAGCTTTGCATATCCAGCTACTGCTCCAGCAGAGCACTGGTCTCCTGAAGGTTGATTAAGATGACATGACTGCCAGCTCCATGGAGCTCCTAGATACCACTGATTGGCCATTCAAGAGCACAATCAAGAATTTGCCAGTTATGTGTTAAGACTCATGCAGAAGGCCTTATAGGCTAGAAATTCTGATTTCATAAGCACTTCTGGAAGTTTTAAATCAAAACAAATAAACCTGAAGGTCTTCATAAGGAGCTGAACAGTGAAAGTAATGAGGCAAGTGCCAACCACTTCAAAGAAGAAGATAATCAATTACATTTATACCTTGAGAGACTCATAGTGTTCTTGTCTAATTTCTTCATATTCCTCTAATATTTCTTCAAAAAAATCATCCTTTATACTATCATCTAAGAGCTGGGAGCACTGAAAAAAACAGGAAAGAGAAAGCACTAAGTACATACTGTAATGCACTATTGTAAGGACAGAGTATGAATTTCAGACTAGACAATCTGTCTTTCAGACTCTCTTGGCAACACTAAACTCAGCCTTACCAATAATCTGAAACCTACATTCAAACTATCCATATTTAGACTACGATTATTACTGACATCACTGCCCTACCACACAGGTAATATTAGCAGAGCCAAGTCTGGCTCTGGAAAGACCTGAGAGGAGAATACTCCAAAACTTCAGACACTGAATAGTCACAGAAGCAACACACAGCTTGGCCTACTCCTTACCAGCAGGTATTTGCCAGCTAAGACTACCCATTTCTCTGAAATAAAATCCATCCCAAAAAGCTCCAGCAACACATTTCTCAGTACTAACGTTGCTATCTAACTAACTTCAGAAATATATCCAAATTAGCCAGAACAGCAGTTCACATCTAACTCCATCAGTCTTCACTACAAAACTACAGCCAAGGACTAAGTGTGAATGGAACCCTCAGAAGAGAAATGGGCATTTAAATAAAAGTACCCAGTGATGATAAGTGACACAAGTCAGATGAGAACCACGTGGCAGCACAAAACAGTTGAAGTAAGCATAATTTAGAAACTTGTCTCCGATGTGCCCCTTCAATTTTCTGCCACAACATTAAGCCTTAGAGGAAAGGATGAAAGGCACAACAGAAAAACAGGGCATGTATCTTTGCATGGATGAGAAACTATTATTTAGAACTTACAACCACAACACTCTTGGATGCATCCAGGACATGAATTACAGGAGCGCTATATCGTGGGGCAATTTTAACAGCTGTGTGTGTTCTTCAATGAAAAAGAAAAAGAGTGAGCATTTTACAACTGAAGCAAAAAAACCAACAAAACCAAAAAAACCCCACAAAAAGAAAAAAAAAAACAACAGACAAACCCCCAGTGAAGTAAATCCTGACTTAATGTATAGACCAGAACTTCAAAAGAAGAAATTCATTCATCCATCTGCTATGCATGAATCATTAAACACAGATTTTAATAACAGGTATATAAACACTTTTCTTCAAAGAGTATCAGAACACTTCATAAATAATGTGCCAACTCACATTCCCTCAATGTCTTACCAGCTGAATGAAAGTCAGCAACTCATTAGTTTTGAGTCTCAGAAAATTTCAATAAGAATATTCTAAGCCAAGCCTACCAAGAACTAACAATTTTTTTTAATCCTTTTTGCTCATCTTACATTTTTCCCTCCTACATCCTAATTTTTGGGCCTGTGGATTAGCATTAACCTAATTCAGTGATGATTATTCCATTTCTCAAAATCAGAGGCACAAGTCCTCTCTTCAGCTGAAGAAGGAATTCTGCCAGTGGTCAATAAGTATTACTAACTTGTATCTTGAAGATACAGTGAACTTTACATTATAACTACAGGTGCAATCAGGACAGGACAGAGCCTTCTCTCCACAGTGTGTCAAATTATGAGACTATTTGCTGAAGCCACAAAATATGGACTATAATAGGTCTGCTACAATATGTGCTGCTCTGATAAAGAAAGCAACACTGCTAACAGTTTCTAGTGATGCAAGAATGACCTCTGCTCAGGGTCTTGCCAGAACTCTGCAAGCAAGTGTAGGAAAAAAGACCTTAGAGGCCTTATAGTTTGCTTTCTTGTATGTTAAGGTCAAACACCATTTTTTAAATTAAATTTAAATCAGCGCCTAGGAAGCCATCTTCCACAACAAATACGAGATCACCTTTTTCTTCAGGTTCTGTCAAATATTTAAAGCACTTGGACATGGAAGTTTACTCATGAACTGTGCAACACAGCTGTGTAAACAACTGTCCAGCATCTTCTGAATTTGCTTCTAGGAGAGACGCTTTTGATTTTGGCAGCTGTTTTTTACAAAAAGATATCATCTCTTCTATTTTGATAGGAACAGACAAAGGAAACGAAACAGGGCATAGTCCTGCAATGGCACTGTATCAACCAATACATACTAATTTTTGTATTTTTTTTAAAGTAAACTTTACAACAATGAGAATGTCACCATTATTTCTCAGCACCTGAATTTACCAAAGTAGCATAATAAGAATGCAAAAATCATCATTACTGTAAATTATGAAGAAACATTATTGTGTGGATTCTGGAAACAAAATTCAGCCTCTCTCTCTTTCAAACTAACCTCGCTATACACTCTTCCTCTGCCTCTGTATTCCAAATAATGCCTACTTATTACAGTGAAAAAACTGCAGATGGTTCTTCATTAGCAACCTCTGACACATACACAACCTTTGAGAATGCACACGGAAGGTTAAACTTAAGACTGGGAAAGTAATATTAAATATACATTAAGAATCCAATCTTCCATAAAGAGTACCTTTACTGGACATATATTTTATAGACACTGTATTGTGTCTGGGCATATGTACAAGTATATATTTATATATATTACAGTTCACATTAATAAAATTATTATTTATGTATTCAAAAGTATACATATATTCTTCAGTAATTTCCATATTCAAGGATAAAACTAGTGCTGCCTCCCTGTTAGATATATTCATCTCTGTGAATAAATTCTACAAAATTGTTTAATGCTGGTTATTTGACATCAATTACTAGGCCACAATGCCCTGTGTGAAAACACTGAAAAGATCTGAAGAAAAGGCTCTCCTAAGACTTCCAATTAGAATAAAGCCTTTCCTCCACTCCCCCCCCACTCCATGTTTGTTCTCAGTATCAAAGCCATAGGAAGAGGCTATTATGAAAAAGGAGAAAAAGGATACAGTGAACCTTGCATTATATGTGCAGGAACAATAAAGACAGGTAGTGATCCTACTCTCCACTGTCTGTCAAATTATGAGATGATTTGCTAAAGGCAAAATTACAGCATACAATATGCGTTGCTCTGATAAAGAAACCAACGCTGCTAACAGCTTCTAGTTACGCAAAAAATGACCTCTGCAGTCTTCCGAGCTGTCACCTACTTGAGTATATTGTATACAAACCAGTCAGCAAAGCGTGACCCATGGCTGTTATACATGCCTCACATTTGAGGTAATGCTCATAATTAGGTGTCAGTGAGCTGTCAACACTGGTCTTCAGGAAATCACAGCAGCTGTATTATTTCATTTGAACAGATCTGAGAGAACAAGATCTCAACAGAAAACCTCACTCTATCAAAATCAACATGATAAGTATTTCAACGCAAGCAGCTAGACTTTCTTCCCTATCAGCCTGCTTGAACAGCACCATAGGCTCAACCCAGTCATCACCGTGTTGAACAATGATCCAGGAAAATACTGTAACTTCCTTACTGTATAACTTATATAACTTACATAGAAGATAATAGCTCCCTGATGTCAACATGGCCATTTCTAGTCTCAAAATCCTGCATTTTAGAATGCTTTGGTTACTCAGAATCGATCATTCAACCTCCTAGAAAACAGAACTATATTCATATGCATCTGTGCGTGAACCTTTAGAGGAAATACAGTACTTCCACATAAAATATACACTAACAAAAATTAAATGTTTAAGACATCTATTATTTGTTATGTCCCAGCTACATTTTACCCCCATATTCTAGGACTTCTGAAACAAGAAATAACAGTCAATCTTAAGTAAATACGTATCAGTAGGTGTGCTGGAGAAAAGTAAGGGAAAGGGGGAAACAAATGGCTATAAATTTTCTTTTTCACTAGTTAACAGTTTTCATACATGTTGCTCATCTTTCCAACTGAGGTATCTTACTTAGAAGTAGTTGCTCCTCCAATCAGCAAAGGAATCTTTATTGCCAATCTCTCCATTTCCTTGGCAACAAAAATCATCTCATCCAAAGATGGGGTGATGAGACCAGACAGGCCAATTATATCTATTTACAAACACACATACACAAAACTTTTAGCAAATCCACTCTAGGAAGACACAGAAATTACTACAGAAAGGTTTACTTCATACATGAGATAGCTTCACGCATCAAAGAGAAAATAATGAGATAAAAAGCAGGGTAGTTGCTAGTCTAGAAGGGAGGTTTGACCCAATTAGAATGTGAAAGCTTTTCAAGAATGACAGTGATTCCAAATCCCCAGTTTAAGATATTTCTCAGTCTTCACAGCTGCTGAACACCTACTGCTCTAGTTTCAGCAACAAATAAACAGTACTTTTGATTAGCAAGCTCCAAGTCTCAGAAGTTCAGCACTGACAAGGGAAATAAGACAAAATAATTATAAGCTCTGCTCTTAGAAACAGCAAATGCTTTCAAACTTCACCACCTATATTCGACACAATTCATCTTTTCCAAGATGCAGTAGACTGTTCCAAAGCAACTGCAACTTGTTTCAGAAAGTTCATTATTTATTAGAACAATTCATTCCTGATTTCACACTCACTGATCGGGCAGGCCAAATACCAAGTTCTTTTACTGATTCAAGACCCAACAAGAAGTTACTTAGACCTCTTCCGAGGCTCCATTTATCCATCTGTAAAACAAATACTAAAACATGTCTCTTGGAGTTGCCCTTTTGATATAGGGTTTCAGTTCCTCAAGCTAAGTTTCATGGAAGTACCAAATGCTAAATAATTAATATTGTTAATGCAGAAGTTCAGATTTCTCTGAAGATAGCCTGACCAAATCATAGACAGCATAAGAATGCAATAAGCAGCAATAAAAAATGCAAGTGTGGTTTAAAAATCAAACAGTTCAGAAGTACTAACAAAACCTCTCTATACCTGCTTTGTTCTCAACAGCAGCTCTCAGTATCTTGTCACATGGAGTCATGACTCCTAAATCAATAACTCTGTGAAAAGAAATGAGATGACACAAGATCCTTTAAATAACAAATCAAATTTATGCGAAAGGGCAAATGCATTGCTCTTACCATAAATAACTGACCTAAAATTAAAGCTAGGATTGAGATTTTTGTTTGTTTCCCTTAGACCACTTTGGGAATTTTAATATAGGAAATACCTCTGAGTCTGGTAAAATTTTCAAGACTTCCAGATGGCATAATAGTTAAGAAAATTTAAGTGTAAGAGGTGCTGCTTTCTTTTAAAACAATTTTTTGTGGTTGTACTAAGTCTGGCTGAGATGAACTGATTTTCTTCACAGCAGCTGTTTTAGATCTGTGATCAAAACAACACTACTAAAACTAAAGATTAACTATTGATGAACAATGCTTTCCCAGTATCAAGGCCTTTTCTGTTCCTTTCTCTAGCCCCCCAAGGAATAGGTTGTAAGTAGACATAACTAGGCAGATGACCCAAACAAACCAAAGAAATATTCCTTGGCATTTGAAGTCAAGCTCAGCAATAAAAAGGGAGAGTAAGGGCCTTAGCAGGGGTTAGCCATCTTTTGCTCAGGAACCGGCTAGGCACCAGTCTACCCATGGAAAGTGGCAAGGTGATTGCCTTTGCATCACTTGTTTGGTTTTTCTTTCTCTCTTCTTCCACTTCTTCTTCAGTTATTAAACACTCTTCTCCACCCACGATTTTTCTTGCTTTCTTTCTTCCTTTCCCCATCCCACTGAGGTTGGCTGGGTGGAAGTGAGTGAATCACGGTGTGGTGCTTAGCCACCTACCAGGCTACCAACAGCAGTAGCATTTCTGAAGTTACCCAGGTAATACAAAAATGTTTTGTGGACATCGTATCTTACATCAGGAATATAAGATGATTCACATCAAAGTTGTTTGCCTTATTAAAGCATACATTTTATGAAATGGGCCACTGAACTTCCCTTGTTTGCATTTTACTCCTATTAACCCTAGCCATTGCCAAGGTTTTTATTTTTTCAAGTAAACCACCCTAGCCTGCTGATTTCATCAGCCTCACTCATGGTGACAGAGAACACTATGGCTTCCTTTCAGTAAGTATAAGTAAAGCTCAAGAAAGTCTGAATCCAATCAACAGAATTTTAAGAGGAAATTAAATGGCATGTATTGCATATACACTGCTACTGACTTCAACACTTCGTGTTTTAAAATAAAGGGATAATTTTGGCTCTTTTTAGAGCAAATGACAACCCAAAGTCAAAACGAAACTAAAGGAATGAACAATAAGACAGAGTTCGTTCCAAAGCTGATTCAGCTTTGCCCAGTGTCTGACAGACCCTTGAAAAGAGCACTGATGGAAACATGACCATTCATTCCAACACTGTTGCCAATTCTTCTGCACATACACAGGCCATGAAAGATCTGACTTTTCTTGAAGTTCTAACTTTTGAAGTTCAGAAACAGAATCTCATCTTACTTAACAAAACATACCCCAGCAAGTTTTTAAAACCTCATAGTTAGCAATGTGAAAAACACACTACAAGCTTCACTTGAATCTTACAAGACTTTATTTTTTCCCAGTGCAACCCACACGTAGTATTGCCTACTGCAATTGTCACATCTGATTTCTTCAGACATTATATGTTGAAAACATCATACTTATTATATTTAACTGATATAAAACAAATACAAAAATTGATGTTCTCATCTACGTTCCAATTGATTAAACTGCATTCACCTCAGATGCCAATTTATTAGAAAAAACAGTAGTAAAGGAGGAGGCAATACTCCCTCTTGCCTCCTCATTAAGTAATAGCTGCTAAGATCTGTGTTCCCAATCACAACTTGGGGAATAGAGAACAATTCCCAAGAAATGCCCATCTCTGTCATCACATAGCTGCAGTTAGTCCAAGATATAAATTACCAACCCTTCTACAGTTGTGTTCCCAGCTCCTTAATGTCGGTCTCTTTACCTGAAGTTGTTGCAGCCCAGAACAACTCCCACAATGTTCTTGCCAATATCATGTACATCTCCTTTCACAGTTGCTAGTACCACTGTACCCTGGTAAGGATCCTGACAGTTGAAGAAATAACAAGAGTTAAATTACTCAGAAGCCTTGGTATGTTTGCACAGATCCTTCAACAGTGCAATCCTAATCCATGACCCAGACTCCTATTATAGTACAAGTAATTGCAAAGTGTAGTAGAGATAATACAGTAAATATTAAAAACTATCTTAAAAGATCCAGGTAATAGGAACTTGCACATGAATTATTCTTTAAAAATGCATGGATGTTATTCAAAAATCTGTGTTTGAAAAAACAAAATAGCAGATAAAACAATTTCAGATCTGGATAGCATTTTTTACAGTGCAATACCTGAACTCCTAAGGTACCTCTGCTCCAAATATACACCTCCCCAATAAAGAGATTAAATATTTAGGAAAAAAGGGAATAAATACTTATAATTACATACCTGTCTGTGCATCAAGATCAGTCTTTTGATGCAATGTTGAGAAGAATGAGAAATCAGCAAAATTAGAAGGAAAATTAGAGGAACTAGCAAAAACAGAAGAGGCTGTTTTCTATGCAACATGAATAGCAAGGCAGTATTCAGTGCAGTCATCAGGCTACTTCAGACCACCCAAGCTGAACAAACAGTCTGGAAGAAGGATCTCCTTGAAGAAGGGAAGCTGTTCTGTCACAAGCAGGTCCTAGGCTAGATGGCATTCAGCCCTACAAAGGGTGCTACCAGCAGCACAACAGTGGAACTTCCCATAGCAGTTCGCCACCAGGACACAGGGCTTGGCAATACCTTTTTAGTTGTATAATCACTGCTGTCATTTGGAACAGCTCCAGGCTATAACACTAGTATGTCTGAGTTGTTGCAGGACCAGATGCCAGTAAGCAACTACATAAATTGCACAGAATTTAAATAAAGTGAAAACCTGAGCATATTCGATGTGAAACTACAAAATATTTTTCCAGACACTATCTCATCTCCTTTGCATATGGCAGAACTGGATGACTGAATCCTTCTATGAAGCACGTTATATTTCTAGACATATAGAGTAGCTCTCTACTTTATGAACCTACGTTGTCTTCTGCAGTTGCAATATTATGGGTTAAAAAAATCTTCATATATTACCAAGAGTGATATTAGTATTTCCCATGGTTCCAACACATTTGTTGAGTAAAATCCCTGGATCCTCACCAATGTTGCTGTTTACTAAAACCTAGTATCTCCCTAGTGCTTCTGTGTTACAGAAGACAAAATGGAGGTCTGTAAGTCAGCCATCTCAGTATATCAACAAAAAATTTTGCAGCTGAAAATATACTGCTGGAATGCAAGAGAAAAATGGGGAAAGAGATTAATCAAGAACTGGAAGAAGAACAGAATCTGCTGCCTCACATTGTACCATATCTAATCATACCTAATAATTACTGATGATTTAATTAGTGATTGATATCCCCCCCAAAAAAACTGGATTTGCACATGAGAAGAAGAAAAATCTGTCCTGGGCAGCAAACAACATGGGCCATAGCACATACCACTTTAAATAAACCCTATTTAAGGCACACTGTTATTTCAATTTTCTTAAGGAAGGAGGTCCTCACGTTCTGGGCTTGAAGCCAAACAGCCTCTTTTTTTTCCAATCTTGATAGAGATCCACAGCCACGGTTATTTATCCTCAAATGTAACTATCACCGCTTTGCATTTCCTGGCAATCTGTGATTAAAACTGTCCTGGAGGGTACAATGGCCTGGGTAACATCAGACCGATCAGTTACCAGAGTCTGCAAATCATTTTCCTTCAAGTCAACATACTTTGGAAAACAGATGCAACTATTTTATCTCTTTCATTGATTCTCTATACAGTGACAACATGTTTTCTCAAGAGGAAGGCACTACATCACTTGCCCAGCAGAAGGTGGAGGAAGCAGGATGACAGAAGCCCCGCCTTTTCCCTCCTGCTCTCCTCAGCCACACAGAACATCTCACTCACTCTCTTAAAGAGTGTTTGCTATCTTTTCTAGAACCTCTCAAATTCCACTTCACTTTTTAGCCAGAGAATTAAGTGCCAGAGGGTTCACAGGAGATCCTAATCCACTGCTCATGGAATCAACGGGGTAGTAATTTTAAACTACTTCAAACAGCAACAAAACAAAACAGAAGGTGCCAAATACCAGCACTGTCATCTGAATTAAAATAAAAGAGAACAGTATGAGCTGGAGAGAGGTGACAAATAGAAAGGTGACTTGCAGTAGCCAGAGAACAGATCCACTTGAGATAACAGGAGGAAAGACACCTTCATATCCAGAAAGAGCATGCAAGAAGAGACAAGGCATTCTACTTCTTTCATTAAGATTAGTCAGGCTTGATTATCAGGTCGTTTTTCTTTCCAAATTATTTGCTGTATTCATTACTTTTATGCTAGACAATCACACAATAGATGCATAGCAAATATAAAGATACATTGTAAGAAGATGTCAAGGGAAGAATTAGGAACCATCAAAAAACCCACAGAAGAGAAGCCAAAGGAAATACACAATTATCACACTTTGGAGAAATTCTGTTGTTCTTCCTTTTTTGTGTGTGTTAAATACCAGATTCTGATCACAGCTATTGTCTCTGAGAACTCATGAAGACAAGGCAAGGTTCCACAGGACTAAAGAAGTAAATATATATCAAACCTAAATTTGATAGTTAAAGACCAGAGAAGAAGAAAAATATTTAAAAACCAAAACTGTAAGCACCTATGACATTTTAAATATTCTTGTCTGCTGTTTCCTACTATGTTTGAAATGTGATTCTGTCCAATTCATCTGAACTCTCTTTTCTACTGAATAGAACCTTGTCAGTATGGAGAAACAAGGGACATCCGATATCTTCACTTTCTGGTGGCCCTATCACATAGACCATTTACCAAATTTGAAAGCAATTAGTTCAAGTATATTCACAGGTAGTTGATAAAACTAACCGCAGGCATCACCAACTGTTGGCTGTGAAACAGGAAATGTTGCAAAGGAAAGGCCCACAAGGATATGAAAATCATTGATTATTTTAAAATGTATATATTTTAGATATTAGATAAAAAGTAGTTTTCAGAAACTGGTGGAAAAATACACATATAAGAAGACAACTATATTCAAGAGACCCTGTTCTCTTGTTCCCTGCAAGTTGGTCATGGCTATACATGCAATGAACGTACTATTCTATCATAACAAGAGGTCTTGAAGTCACAGTTTATGAAGAAAAAGGATGGAAGAAATTGGTTTGTTTAGCTGGAAGAATGATCAGGTCTATGGAGAAGGGAAGAGCTGAATAAAGATAAACATGCTGACAGTTCACTGAGGGCAGAAGTATTAGAAGCAAGGAGCAAAATCTGCCATAAAGTTAGAAGTACCAAGAATAAATAACACTGGAATTAAATGCCTAGAAAAATACAAGAGATCAGTAACATTGATATAAAGGGCTCACAAAGCCTTATGGCATCATTCAGGAAACTTTGTGACAACAGCTTAGGCACACACCAAGCAGTTCCACAAAATCTGCACTTTATGAATTTCAAACCTACTTCAAATTATACCAAGATTGTCAGTTTCTGTACAACCGACTCAGCTCTCCAGCATAATAAATGTAGATAGCAACAAATAATTCCTATATTTGTCACAGAATGCTTTGAAAGAGTTACAGCACAAAGGACTGTATCTTGCCTCTTCCTCTTCACTGCCTTGCTTGGCTCTCCTTTCCTCTCTTTCTTTTTCCATATAGGGAATGAGGTGGCCAACTGCTTTCTTCATAACTCGAGCAGACTTTATCACCTGCACAGATAAAGGCAGGGCAGAATAAACAATAAAGACAAGGTATAGAAATAACCTCAGTTTTCTTTGAGCTTTCTCATTCAAGCAATAAATGAAACTTAATTTGCAAAGCCAGGTTCCGGTTTTCAGATCATTGTGTGGCCGCAGGCTGCCGGCCTTACTGGGCTAAGGAACTACACACAACACTTTCTTCCACAGTGAGTGCAGCCTCCCGGACCACTCACAGCAGAACTGAAAGCTACAGACGGGCTCAGACTAGGAAGGTGCTAAACACCGCAAATTTTATTTGGGCCTTTGTTCTCTCTTGCACTTTTACATGGGCTCAGACTTAAAACTGCATTTCAAATAAAGCAAAAACACTCTTGAAGAACAGAAACAAACATAATTATCCACAAAAAAGTCAAGTTCCCAAGTAAGAAAAGAAAATGGCTGCTCCCAGCAGTACCTGAATTTTTACAATTCCTGTGCTGAAGCTGAAAAAACAGCCAGTATAGAATGTTTAGGCTACATTTTACAATGCTAGTTTTCGTAAAATAGGAAAATATATGACATTATTTTCTTATTACCTGAGGCAGAAACATCTTTCCAGCACCAAAAAGATCACCAACGATTTTCATGCCATTCATCAAAGGCCCTTCAATTACATTTAGAGGTCTAGGATATTTTTCCTGATTTAATCTTGCTTCTTCTGTGTCTGCAGTGACATACTTCTCAATGCCCTGGAAAAACAATGAGAAGCTTTTATCTTGTTAGAAATACAACTTTTATTTAGTTGCCTTCTCCCAAAAAAACCCCCACAATGAAAGTACAAGTCGATACTGTAGTCTTTAAAAATACCTCCAACGTGTATTGAAAATAGGCTTTCCTAGGAATCAAAAGACCTCAGTTCTTAGGCAGGTAAAGTTATTCAAAGCATGTCCCCAGTATTAAAAGATTTGTTCATTTTTCTTAACCATGTCATAAGAAAAACCCAACACTCAAAGGTTGCTTCCACAGTGCCAGTGCCACTCAGTGCAGTACTACTGAAGGACCAAAAAAAGCCCTAGGAAGTTACAAAGTAAAAGCAATATGTTTGTACCAACACTAGTGGAATAAAATATTAAGGATCAAAGACTTTAACTTATGAAGTTTAAAGACAAATAACTACAGTTTCCTCTGTAACTGAAGTTAAATAGATCAGTTACATTTATTATTCATTATTAATTAATAGCTTGTGAAAAAGTGGCAGCTGAAGAAATTTTAAAGCCAAATACATCCCTTAAAGTCTGAGCTGAGATCACGTCTCTGAAAGTGGATGGGTAGGATAGTTTTCTGCACAGATTCACCTTTATGAGAGCATATTCCAGCCTTTCTTCCACAGAGCTTTTACGCCACTCATCAGTCTGTACAACTTTTTTTCCTCCTTGGGCATGATTCTGAAAAGGAAAGACATCCATAGGAGCTTGCAAGCGTAAGAGGTACAATTATGGACCTTTAGAAAAATGAGGCTAATTCCAAGTATTGACTCATAAAATAATTTTAGACTATTCAGAAGGTTTTTTATATACATGCAAATCATGTTGCAAACACTTGTGATGTACTACAGGCACTCATGAAGTCTACATCCCAAAAGGTACACACCTCAATGAAAATGTAAACAAAATAATTTAAAAAAAAGAGAGAGAGCAGTTTGACGATTTTTACACTTGTAAAAATGATGACATGACTAATCTTAAGGGTTTTACTTCTGGGAACATAATTAAATTGATTCCTGGCCCACACACTACATTTAATTTTAAAATTCTAATTAATTTGGCACTAATTCAGTTTCTGCTGGAATAGGTTATGTTATTCCATATCACAGACGTGTTTTCAATCAGGCAGCCTACAAAACTACTGTTTGTCATGCACATAGACTGTCC
This sequence comes from Ptilonorhynchus violaceus, assembly GCA_013397565.1. Taxonomy (NCBI): domain Eukaryota; kingdom Metazoa; phylum Chordata; class Aves; order Passeriformes; family Ptilonorhynchidae; genus Ptilonorhynchus; species Ptilonorhynchus violaceus. The sequence goes on along the minus strand of VZRJ01005113.1, from coordinate 7,721 downwards.
CAAACTACCACACATTCTCTTTGTCTCACACTCCCCTTGGCTATGAACACAGAGGCCAAAAGGGCTTCACAGTGCAAGGAAGTTCACAAGCACCCACTCCAGGAAGGCTTGTGGAAGAGCACCCTATCCATTCATTCAGCCATCATGCATCAGGCAAGTAATTTCTTTTCCTCAGTTATTGGACATAATCTGACATCTTTCAGCCCTTATGAACCTTCTATACTTTTGAGTGCTTATCAGCAAGTTTTTAAAGATAAAGCCATGGAAACAAGACCTCACTCATGCAAAGAGAAACCAGAACAAGTTTTCATTCGTTGTTATACAAATGTTAGCTAACTTCATAGCTTCTTGTTGCCTAATTTTATTCCCCTCATATGTCTGGTTTGTAAAAAGGAATGAAAGAAGGAAAAAAATGTTGCCCGGAGACAACATAGAGTCCCCATTCTTAGCTATATTGAAAACCTGACTGGACACGTCCCTGAGTAACCTGATCTTGGCCGGCCCTGCTTTGACCAGGGGTGTTGTAGTAGATGATCTCCAGCAGTCCCTTTCCACCTAAGGAATCACCTCACATGATTCACTGAAATTATACCAAATGCTCCTCAACCTGTGGCGAGACACATTAACAAAGGAACCATTCCAACCTAAAAACAACCCATGACACTGTAGGGCGGACATGCAGGGACAACAGTGTTAAGCACTATATGAGATCTTTACGATCAGGATGGCTATTCTGCATTGTGAAGATGAAAAAAACCTCTCTTGGAAGCACAACTCCCATTGCCCTAAATGACAAAAAGTTTCATTTCAAGAATGTCTGCAGCAATATACTTCACGGAAAATGTTTCTTAATCTCAAACTTCGAATGAAGACAGATTCCCTAAACCTGCAAGCATTAAGTTCCTCTTTTTTGCCACTGGGCTATTTTACTCCCACAATAAAACTACCATCACAAATAAAAGCAGAGATTCCAACAACGGCTTCCCAAACTCACAGACCTAGGACTCATCATCCACTTTCATTTCTACTTTTAATGCTCCACTTAAATTCACATTCTGCCTTCTGCAGAAACACTGCTCAAGTAATCTTCTTCTAATTTTTCCTTTTTCTTCTTTGTCTTTATGCAATCTTGAATATCCCAATGGTGCAACTTGGCTTAAACAGACAAGATCACTCCCAGGTGAACTGCTTGGACGCTAAGAGTGCCATCTAAAATAGCCTAAGCACAAGGGATAAAGAGAGTCTTCCAGTACTAGTTTCCAACATGTTGCCACTGTTACTATAAAGCATGCACCACCACAGGGCAGAATACAAACCAAATGAAGCTCTGCACAGAAGTATTACCTCCAGGAGCTACAAAACAAGTATGCAAACCTTCTTGTGCACTTGAATCTAAGTCCCACCTAACCCAGAGAGATTTTTGCTGTATCTTCCATTCAGAACAGGATTTCACCAGTTGTCCCATGGATGATAATCTGGAAACTTTCAGGTGTGTAATCTTTATCCTTTACAACCATCATCATTACAACATCTCAAAAACACTAAATAGCTGATCCTCACTCCTGACATTATATGAACTAGAAATCTATGGCACAGCCACAAATCATGAGCAACTATTTCATCTTTTACATATACTCCAAGCAAACCATTACTGCCAGAGAGAGAGGTTTACTCTCTGTCTCCCACAGTGCACCTGTTGATTAAGTTCCAGCACCAAGATCGGCTTGGTTGTGCGCTGGTCTTTTCTGGTTTTGTTTGGTTTGTGAGGGTTTTCTTTGTTTGGGGAAAGTCTGTTTGGGATTTTTGCTTCTTATTTTTTGGGGATTGTTTTTTTCTTTAAAGAATGCCTATGCAGCTTGGTTTCCCGAAGCACATGGAGAACTCTGGTACAGGATCTTCCACGGCATGAAATTGGAGAGGCTTGATCTATCACAGATTTCTCACTTTATTCTATGTTAATAACCGAACAACTTGTAGTATCATTAGTAAATTCTAACTGTTAATTCTAAATTCTAACGGACTGTTATACTGACACATGCAGTTTATAGGCTGTTTAACCTGTCATCTGCAGGAAGATGTTAAGGCCCAGATGCTAAGCTTAAAACTGGAAGTTACCTGAGCATAATGTAAAAGTTTCTCTGTTGCATCAGGATCTTTGTTCCAGATTAGATTCTCACACAGCTGTAGCAATTCCTTGTGGATATCATCATACACAGGCAGATTCCCAGCATTCACAATTCCCATGTCCATGCCATACTGAAAAAAAACATACAGAATCCCCCAGACAAGGCTGTCAGACATAGCACTGCGCATCTGCCAAGTGCAAACATATGGAAGCCAAAAGCACATCATACCTTAATCGCGTGGTAAAGGAACACTCCATGCATTGCTTCTCGAATGGCATCCATTCCTCGAAAGGAGAAAGACAGATTGGAAAGACCTCCACTTATCCTGGCTCCTGGCAGTGTTTCCTACAGGAAGTGCATACAGATTTTTAGAAAAGTGCCTTCCAAAAAGGAAATCTAAGCAAAGCATTCAGTTCATAAAACAGCTGGCCCCTGAGCTCAGTGCATTGGCTATGCACCCTCTCTTCCCTATTCCAGATCCTTCTAGTTACTGAAATTCATAAAAAGCAATTCAAACCTCTGCAGGAAAACACAGAAGCAAAGGAAAGATCCAACCTAGTTATGTGCAAGTATAACCGTGGTTTCCATCGTCACAGATGCTATTCTGAATACATCAGTCCTCCCACTGCAGCATTCCAGATTTTCTCCATGCAAACCTACTTTTGGCTCTTTCTTTCTCACTCCTCTGGAAACAGGAGCAGCCAGTCTGTCTGCTTGCCTGTTTCAGGAGCAGGCTGCAGCTGAGCAGCTGAGCTCAAGGGTGCAGCCCTCCTTTCAAGAGCCCTGTGGTGACAAACCAGCCTGTGGGGTGTTCAAGCCCCAGACTGCTACTGGCAGAGCATCTCCACATCTGTCAAGGTGTCTTATGAAACACAACAGTGCAGTCTCCTTGGCTGTTTTCAGCTGATGCTCTTCATGCCTGTACGTCTTTACACTCACTTTGGCTACATAAAAAATCAGGTTACTGCACAAAACCCTTCCACAGAAACAGAAATTTGATTTTAAAAAGGCACCTTTTTGCATACCTTCAAAAAGGTCCTTTTAGCTCGCACATGAATGTGATTGTTACCTCAATTAAGGTGGTATATTTACAGTAGAGAAAATGCATTGAAATATATTTATAGAACTATCTGAAGTTATTCTGCTGGAAATACAGCAATATTGGGGAATTGTTGCACTTCAGAGGAGCAGTCCTCCTTGTTAAGCTAAAATGTATAACATTTTTCAGCAGTGTTTTGTTGTAGTTTGAGGGGAAGGGGTGTTCTGTTTTATGAGGGTTTAGGTTTTTAAGTAACCTCAGCAATATACTTCAAGTTAAAATAAGCTTACAACTCACTTTTATGGTTTTAGTAGCATTGATAAAATTTATGGCATAAAGGTTATGTTCTTCCATTCCAGTTCCTATGGTCAAAATATTAGGGTCGAATATTATATCATTTGGATTGAAGTGTACTTTTTCCACAAGGAGATGATAAGCTCTGGAACAGATTGCAATCTTGGTTTCTGTTTCTGTTGCCTAGTGAAGACAAAGAATTTTGACATGAAACTTATAGACCACACAAAAAATAAACTCTCCAGAAATCATTTACGGCTCCAGTGACTCAAGACTGAGAATCTGAACACCGCAAATATTAGAAAAGGATTATATATAAGAATATTGTATTAAAAATATCGCCATCCCTATACCTGGAGGTGAGGTATACCTCACCGCCCAACGTTTCATCATCCTATGCAAAACTTAATATGTGGTTTTCAACGTAACTAAATTAATTCACAAAGATTTCACTCTCATGCAAAACAGTTTCTGAACTAAAAATATCTTTTATGAAGGAAGGAAGAGTTCAGCATGTCTGAATAGCAAGACACACACTTTTACTAGCAGAGCTACACTTAGATCAGTACCTGGGTTCCTCAAACATTTGAGCAGCATGAGAAACGCTTACAAATCAGGGTCAAAACTATTGCTAAGGCTATACAGACTTTCTTCAAATCAATTGTGTCAATGAAACAAAACAACTTTGTCTTGAACAAGAGTAAGAAAGCCTTGCACTCCAGAAGAAAAATAGCTCTTCTTTGAAGTGACACTCACCTGCCCCATTTCATCAAAAGCCATAACAACCACAGCTGCTCCATATAATTTAATTTTCCTTGCTTTCACCAAAAAGTCTTCCTCACCTTCCTTCAGACTGATGCTGTTTACAATGCATTTTCCTTGGCAACATTTCAAACCTGCTTCGATCACTGAAAAATTTGAGGAGTCAATGCATAATGGCACCTGTAAATAACAGAGAAGTAAGCCAGAGAGAACGCACAGGAGTTATGAATTACAGTTCTACGTGCTGTTTGCCCATTTGGACATAAAAATGCACACAACATGAATCAGCATTGATGAATAAAAGTTTCCATATAATACTCATAGATTCATTTTGCTTTAAATGCAAAACTCAGAGTAAATTTAGCTCAAGAGCTTCCATAGCAGTTTCATCACATATCATATAGAGATCTCTACTTCTCCCTGTATTACCTTGTGTTTCTGATTTAGTTACTCATTTTTAGAGAATGCATATTGCAGAACTATCTTTTGAAGCCATCCTACATCCATAGCAACTTTACGTTTTGTGGAAAGCAATGCCATTATGCACTGCCAACATATACATTATGGCTCATAACTGCTGCAAAACGAACCTGCATTCAGCTTCTCTAACCAGTGAAGAGGACCGGCATATATTTACGTGAAAACAGAGAACATCAAAGCCCCTGTTTCATCCAAAGGCCTTCCCTATTACAGTATCTTTTCCTCTTGGGGGACAACTACATCTGCCTAAGCAGATGTAACTAAAGATGTAACTTAGATGTAACTAAGCTAGTTACTAAATGAAACGGTATCAACATCTTCTAAGTGCAATTTACAGCTCAACAACATGTTCTTTATTGTGACTCAATTACAACCTTTGCAACATCAGGTTCTGAAGAAATCAAGTTACAAAATCTGGTCATTGCAGCGGAGCCATCCAGCATCCCATCATCCATATTGATGTCAAGAATCTGGGCCCCCATCTCAACTTGCAATTTGGCTACACTCAGGGCTTCCTAAGGAAGAAAGTCAAAAACCAAAACAGCAGTGAGTAGAAAAAAATCCTACTTATTCTCAGGATAACATTTCACTTCTCTGAACAAAGCATGCAGTCAAAAATTTAGAAATTTCTAAGATATCCTATAAGAAAATAAGGAAGTGGTCTGTGAGGTACAATAGACAACAGTTGCTAAAATGGGACAACCTATAGTTAATTTGTTCACAGAACATGACATCAGAGACATGATGTGCTGGTAACATCACCAACTGCAGACAGCTGGCCTTTAATGATTTAAGATTTGCATGGTAAAAAAGGGCTTCTGACTGCACAAGATTACAGGCAAACACAGTCTCTGTGATGGTATGAAGTAAGGGTCTTACATCACCAGCTCCGCTGTTTTATAACACAGGATACTTACTTTTTAGAGGCTGTTCAACATTTTTGCAGCTGCAGAATAATCACAAGTGCTAAGAAGGAAAACTAAAGCTTTTCCCCCAGCCTGCATAAATATCTGCACACCCATTTCTCTTCATTTTCTCTTTTTTGTCATTCTGCAGAGTCCCTAACAACCTGTGTTTATGAAACACTAAAATCTTAGATTCTAAGTATTTTATAAAAGTTAGTTTTACTAGAGCAGGTAGCATAGGTTGGATAAGTGAGATTCACATAAAATTAATTAAAAGTTAATAATTATTTAGAAGGCTAGGCTTGGAGTAGTTTTTAACTAATTGTATGCCATGCTATGTTTGTTCAGCTGTATCTGTAACAAGTACCCATGAATAGAGATCTGAGAAGAACTGGACAGTTATTAATTCCCTTATTTAAAGTGCCCATCCAAGGATGTTATAATCAGAACGAATTGTACTAAGGTCATATTTCTATTGTAAAGGTCTAAGAGCACGTGAAGTTCATAAGAAGAAGATTTCGAAATGCCTTCATTGCGACCCCTGAAGCATACCCCAGACCCATTTAGAGAGAAGACAGCGCATGCTTAATGATATAACAACTAATTATAATACGAAGCGGGGAGGGGGCAAAATCCATATTATGAATATCTTGCATATGTAAAACTTTTGTAAATAAATAGACTCTGTATTGTCTCACAAGTTGGCACGATGTCTTTGGGAAATATCCCCTCGTGTCCCAGCGCTGAATAAAACATACACTTTCTAACTACCCAGTTAGAGAGTCTTTGTCCGTCACAATTGGATATTGATATTAGATCGATATCTAATATTTTTATAAATCATTTAAAGTTCTCTTCATTTAATAGAATAGACTTCTAAGAGCTTAATAGTCAGACTTCCAAAAATACAAACTAAGTCTTTAATTCTGATTTGGTGTAACATCAGAGCATTCTCTGGGGCAGTCTCAGCTCTCAAGAGAAGTCACTCTACTATTTGTTTCAGTGTTACAGGATCAATTTACACCAGTAAAGAAGGAGTCCTCCAGCCTCTTCATTTCTGCCCTGCAGTGGTTTCAAGAAAGCAATTAGCTTCTAAGCAGCTTTTTCTGTACCAACTCTTATGTAGCATGCTGGAGTCAGTGATCAAAGTAGATAACAATTAGATGCAACCACAATGCTGCCTAGGATTGAGGAAGGCAGGGAGAGGAAAGAGAGCAAAAGCTGCACAGTGCCACAGTCTATGCCGAGTCAGATGTACCTCCTATCTTGAAAGAGGGGATTACACCCACCTTCCTTCCCCCCTTCTCTGTAAATCAACCCCACTCCTAATAACTCCTCACCTCACAAAGTTATTAGTAGCTGGTAGGCAGATAAACAAAGACCAGTGAAAAAATAAATTCTCCACATTTTCTTACTTTTGTAACTGGTGTAGAACAGTGCTTTGTGCCAGCAAAACAAACAACTAATAACAGTGCAATGGAGCAATGACAAGTCAGAGCATCAGCTATAAAGATTATTGTTAAAATGCATACTTCATAGTTGCCTGCCATGATGAGTGTAGCAAACTTCCGTGATCCTGCAACATTGCAACGTTCACCAATATTAACGAAGTTGGTGTATGGCCCAATTCTGAATGGCTCCAGACCTTAAAAAGATATTTTTGAACATATTTGTAAAAACAGAAAAGGAAAAAAACTGTAAGAAAGACAACTTCCCTTTTCTAAACTGTAAAATAAAGGTCTTGCTCTCTCTAAGAACAGTGATTTCTCAGCACATCAGTGCTCTAATGAATGACCTTGAGGTTAAAATGCCAGACCAAAAAGAAGGTACTGTTTTACTCAGATACATGGCTCAAAGGCTTAAAAGAAGGCCCTGATTGTGGAACATACAGATCTAGACTCTGTTAAAACAAAACGTGCTCTAGACCTAGATGTATTGCTGGAACACAATCCCAGTATGACCGAATCAACATCTGAGACAAAACAGGGCAGCTATCTCACAGCAGGTATACAAGGATCTCATCCCAGCTCTGCCACTAACTGTAGTCAAATTATCTGGTCTCTCTGTGCTTGACCCTCCCCTGTTGCAAAGTTGTTATGGGTTCGAAAAAATGAA
>VZRJ01005112.1:0-50647 GCA_013397565.1 Ptilonorhynchus violaceus | reverse complement strand
CGAGCCGCCAGGAGGGGCGGATCGTGTAGGGCTGAGGCGCGCTGCCGCGCCACAGGCAGAGACTCGGATGGTAACAGGCCGGGCTTCACAAGCCACACGGGGGGAGAAACCGCTGAGATAGAGCCCAGAAGAGTTTGGCCGGTAGCATGGAGTCCGAGCTCAGACACCGCCAGCCCCGGGGGGGGACGCGTGCTCTCTCTGGCACCCGGAGTTTCTGCCAAATCCAGCAGATCTCTGGTTACTACGACCTCATGCCCCCCTGGGGCCGGGCTCAGCGCAAACTGTCGTATCAATTTTGGCTGAAGCCGACCCATCGGCTGCCGCCTCGTCAGCAGAGGGTGGGTCGAATTGCACGCCCGGTGCCCTGGGGGCAAACCTCGTGGACACGCCACCATTTGGGCACTCCACGGTTAAACCTGCACGGGCCAACGACCCTGTCCCCTCCCCCAGTGCCGGGAAGGCGCAGGGAAAAGGGTAATCTCCGCCGCTCTGCCGCCCCTGCAGCGCGAGGGGGGGGCGAAGCTGGCGCCGCCAGCCCCCCGGGGTTTTCCAAGGCCAATTCGTCCCCGAATGCCTACCAAGGATCCCAGATCAGCTAGCTGGGGAGCTGAGCGCTCTCCGGGGAGGGCCTATCCCCCACATCAGTGACCGGAGGCGGGAGGGGGGAATCTGGCGCTGTCTGAGACCCGAACTCCTCCTCCTCTTCTGCCTCAGCCAGCTTGGAGAGCGCTCCCGGCTGGTCGAGCGAGTCTACAGGAGTGACTGTTCTGGACAGACTGCCGCAGCCTTGAATAGCAGAATTCACGCATCTCCAGGAGACCAGCAACTTTGCCACATCTAGACTAAAGTCCACAGCTAGCATATCGATCAGAGCATCTCCTATCTCAGCCCAAGTTGCCTTAGAAAACACATTTCCAGACTCCTGGAAAAAACCTCTCTGCTTCGCCCAGAAATATACATTTTCCAACTCCATTCTGGAAACCGAGACTTCCTTTTTCTCCAACGCTATCTCTAAAATCTCTAACGCCAAGGTATCGCCTGAGGAATGCGCCATAACCACCATATATAGGACCCTAGTTGCCAGGGGAATTCCGTACCTGACAAAACGAGCCCGCTCTACCACGTTGAGGCGCCAAATGTCGCACTTGGACACGAAAGGAACAACACGGACTCAGCTCTGTCAGGCAAGAAGCAAGAAGGGGGCCGGGACGACCCTGAGCTAGTTTATTTATATGTTCTTAGAAACCACCGTGGATTGGAGGGTGATATTACTACCCCTCAATCACACTGGTCAAAGGAAAAGTCCATCAAACATCTCTGCCTAGGAGAATGGAATGCAAACAATAAGGAACAGATAGCAAAACATGGCTATATTTAGAGAAAGTGTGTGAGAACTCTGTTACAGAAATGAAAAACATAGAAAAACTGCAAAAGTCAGGGCAACAATGTGGGTATTCATCACCTTTGCAAATCCAGCCAGATGTTTCAAAGGATCAGACTGTCCATGTCTAATGGAGAGTACTCCCAAACAAATACTTACCATCAAGTTGTTGTATCTCACCTCAACAATTCAGCCAAAGACCTCTGAAATCAAGGGAATATCTATGACTAAAAATGAACATTATATATTGTACAAGAGAGAATAAATATGGCTGAGATGCTGAAATGCTTCAACTGAGAGTATGTATGATTTGTAACTCTGGCTTGGGAGAGGTGTCTAGGAAAACAGTGCCATCCAGTCTCAAGTGAATCAGACACTGTATTTCTTTCTCATTAATACAAAATTAAGTTTAAATAATGTTTGAATACTGATTTAAGCAATTCTAGTGCCAAGTTACCTGAAGCTAGGGGACATTGTTTTAGTTTACACAAAGGTCCATTTTCATCACTCTGGCAGTGTCAGGTGGGTGTGAATTAAGTACTCTTTAAAGCTGACATGACATGCTAAAGCTCTGGAAAGTGGATGCAGAAGAGGCCTCAGAGGGTCAAGAAAGCTAAACTTTAAGAAAGTCCCTTTGAATATTCAAGAGAAAGTGGTCTCAGATTTGGATGATTTATGAGAGCCTGATTCTAACATCGGAGTTCATCTGCTATGATGTTAGCTGTTCTGATCTTCTCAGTGATGGGTATTAAGAGTCTATTTACACATTTTCCAAATGACACAGAAAGAGGCCTCCAATCAGGCCTCTAATCTGGGGCAGAGAGGGGTAACATACTGTTGTGGGTCTGAGGTGTCAATAAATTTTCCTCCCATCAGGCAGGGAGACCTGTGGGGGGGAAGGGTTGCCTGGGAAACAAATGGGCGATACTTATAAGGCAAAAGAGGTTGCCTGCACACCCACATGCCACAATAATGACCCAGAATGGACCATGCTTAAGGGACACAGAAGGTTGCCCACACTCCCACATACCACAGTGGACCCAGCTAGAGAATCAAGAGCTCGGAGTTTTGGCCAGGAGGTTGTTCTCAGCAGCTGCAGCTTAACATTGCGAGAGGTAAAGACTTCGAGACTTGGCTGGAGGGGCCAGGGGCCAGGCTCGGCCTCATTTTGGCTCGGCGTTCAGTGAGGACTTCGGTGTGTGGAGCGAGCACTGGTTTATTCTGAGAACACTGCTACACTGTGATATCTCTGCGGGGGTCCTGCCGCAGCAGAGGGTACAGTGCTACACTGTAACCAGTCGCCACTGGGGGCTGCTTGTCTCTGCCGCCCATATCCCCAGCCCAGATTTCTGCTGTACGTGGGTTGCCGCCAGGGTCTGCCTGTCTCTGCTGTTCCTGCCTTCTGCTGGCCACTCAGTGGGTGATACTGAGGTCCATCGCTCCCCAGTCAGCCCTGTCTGCCTGCGCTGCTTGCTGCCCGCTGCCGAGGTTGATGCTGAGCCGGGCTGCTGCCTGGCGGGTTCGCACCAGGAGCGATCTCCCCTCTCCCTCTCCCACTTGCTGGAGCCGCCACTGCCACGTGGAGAGGTCGCCGTGCTCGCGCCACAGTGCCCCCTGCAGCCGCGGGGGAGTCACCACAGCCTCTCTGCCCCAACAGAGAATCGCCCAACGACAGACAAAGGACTGTTACTGGTTTGTCTGTTCTCTTATTGTTGCCGTTTGTCGGTGTTGTTATATATATAACTATATAATCCTAGTAAAGGACTGTTATTCTTTTTGCCACATCTTTGCCAGAAAGCACCATCATTTCAAGGGTATAATCATTTGGAGGGGGGGGTCATCCTTTCTATCCCAGGAAGGTTCCCGCCTTCCTTGACAGACACCTGTCTTTCAAACCAGGACACATGCAATGAAGGTAAAAAGCCCTACCTTGTTATGCAGCTCTTTGAAGTCATTAAGAGCTTTCAAATGCTGGAAGGTAAAGATGGGGCATAGGGCAGGATTGAGAGAAGGGTATAAATGGGGGAAATTAAAGCAGTTCGTCATGTAATTCTATAATTTATTATATTAATAATATCAGCACACTGCAGCTCCCAGCTGCAATACAACTGAAGCTGGCAAAGAGCAACAGTAGATATCACGTGTCATCCTAGAGTAGAGTGCAGAGGAAGGAATTTTGGGAAGGAAAACAGGCAAGCCTTATTGCAGAAATGTTCAGAGATGTTCATCAGACAGAGCAAATGGACCTCAGTTACTGCAGACTTGTCTGAGAGCAGTTTATCTGATCTGGGAGGAAAGGTGCCTAAACCAAGCCTGACAACATTTCAAACTGTGGTGAAGGAACCTGATTTGGCAAATTTGCATGCACACTTCTAGTCTGTGTTCTTCTGTTTATCAGTGTGGTTTTGTTTTAGGAGAGATATCCTAGCACGAAGTATCACTTCATAACTTCTGCCAAGCTGCAGCTGGGCAACTTTGATACTTTGGTCTTCAGCTGATGAATTTTGGGAATTCTTGGGAATGGGCTTGTATTTTTCACAGTGCTATTCCACTTTCACATTTTTCTTATTCTTCCATGTGAGATTGAACTTGCACACACTATTAGGCAACATCCAGATTTTTCAAGTTCTTAAAAAGAATGTGACGTCTCTTGAAATGTGTAAACCATAGTAGGATTTCCATAATTTGTGCTATTAATCTAGGAGATTTCTTTCGGTTTGGTTTTTTTTTTTTTCATATTGTGTAGTTGTAGCAGTGTCTAAGATAGCAAGGCAATCCAGAAGATTTTATTTCTTTTCCTCTTGGCAAGAAATCATGTGATCAGGACACAATTTTTTCTCATATTAAACATTGCTAGACCTTAGTAGCACTAAAAGTGCTACTGAAACACTGTAGGTTAATTTATATGGAAATTGTATTTTCCACACTTAAGTGAGCCTCTGGTCGATGGTGTAATTGTTAAGGAGTGAGTGAGAGTCAGTGATGAAGTTTAGGATTTCCAGAAGGCTAGACTAATTGAGGCAGCAGAGAAATAAGTGGAGGACCAGGCCACTTCCAATTCCAGTGCAGAATGCACAGAAAGAATGAAAAAAATTCTTCATTGTCATTACCAGACAGCTAAGAATTCATTCCAGTTGGAAAAGGGAGTTTCTCCTAGTGAAAGAGTCTGCATGAGAAGACCAGCTAAGGAAATTTATTCATAGAACAGAGAGCAGATTCAAAGGTGATATCTAGTTCTGGTTTTTAGATCCATCGGATCATGAAGACAGGTAGTCGTTCTACACTAGAAATTCATACTCTTTAGTTATCTATTAATATCTATTAATATGAAAAACAAGCAGTGATTTTTCTAATTCATTCAAAATGCAGACAATATATTTTCATTATTAAAAATGTTACATAATTTTCTGTATTTAATATCAGTAGCATTTAACTGAGGTTATAAATTCTTTATTTTTTAACTCTGTGGTTTGGGGGATACTCTAGCAAAAGACGACAATCGAGATTTAATTTTAAAATAAAGCATGTATTATTTGAAGATTCAAATAAACTTCAAATAAACGATTCTATTGCATTCTTTAGAAGTTCTTAAGAATGCTTTGGAATCTTAACCTGGTATATATTGGCAGTGAGAAACATGCAAAATTAATGACATGAAAATAAGAAGCAAACATTTCAGGCAATAATACTAGAAAACCTTAAAAAGTGAAAACAGCAATAATGTTTATCTGTGTTCTGCATGACACTCACCTTAGGGAAGTTATTAATACATTTAGTGTAGGTGGTGTGTTGAAAATTACTTTCAGAGTTACAGGGTAATATATTATATCCTTTGCCATAGCTTCTCTTAAAATAAAGGGAAAATATTTTTAATACGTTCATTTCCATAGCACTTTGAAACATATAGAAGCTTCGTCTCTTTTTAAAAATATTATTTGCAAGAATTCACATCAATCAATAACTGTGTTATCATTTCGCAACAAAGAAATAAAATATAACAAAAGTTGAGCTTGCAATGCTCAAGGCAATCACAAGAAGTAGGTTTTTTTTATCATGTGTGTCTTAGATGTAAAATGAAATGGAGAACATAAACCCTTTCAGTGGTGATTAGTGTTAGTGAGGTCTTTCCATGATCACCTCTCAAGAAGTTGTTTCTTTGTTGTTGTTGTTGTGCATAGGCTTACATTAGAAACCTACCTTTTTTTCCTCCTTCTTCTCCATGACTGCTGTAGCTCTGTGCTAAAATGGCAGAAATTGGAGACAAAACAAAGTTTGTTATCCGGAGAACTGCTCACTGCTACCAGCAGTAATGTTTTCTCCGTGTCTGTCCTTGCACACCATCCTAGACAGATTTACTGGAAGAGTAAAGACCAGAGGCAAGGTGTATTAAGAAAATGAATTGGGTTTTGCTGGTTGCAGTGGGCTTCATTAAGCCTGAAGAAAATAAATGCTGCAGGCTCTGAGTGCACTCCTTCCTCTATTCTCTGGACAAGTCACTTGGTGATGTCGCTCCCAATGCTAGTGACATGGACACATCCATCTACTTCTGGTCTCCTTGGTCTGCTTTTTAACAGTAGGAATTTTAATAAGAAATGTAGGGACCAAACCTACAGCAGAACAGCAGTGCTCTTCTCTTGGACAAGAACATCTTCCACAACCACAAGATCTTCTGTACCTTGCAGTCATGGACCTGCAAAGTAGTACCAAGAACCTGGATAAGTCATCCAGATCTGAACTACAGTAGCACTTCAAAGATTTGAAGGTGTGGGTTCTAACGAGTGGTGACAGCTGATTTACATTGAATAATATGTGAATTTGTCTCATCCTTCTTTTTATTCTTTTCTCGGCCTCAGGCTTCTTCTCTCAAAAAAAAAAAAAAAGGCATAAAAATACATTTCTGTTTCTCTCCCAAAGGATAAATATACATGGTCTATGAAAAGTGGAATATTTTAATGACACATTTCAAAAGACCACCCATTCCATAACAAGCTCTTAGCATTTGGCTGAAAGTGGAGCTTACTCACGGAGACAGTTGGAGGTCCTTAGATATATCTTCTTAATTAACAGGAGAACATCATTGTCAGCATCTCTGAATAATTTACCCACTCTATTAACTATTTTGATCCTAAAATTTTTCTGGATATTTATCCTCTGTGAGTGATTGCGGGAAGAATATTGATGCTTTAGTAGTGATATCGATCAATTTTATAGCATTTGGCAGTGATTTTTAGCACCAACTCATAAAACTGGTGGAACAGAGTGATGAATAAGGATTTGCAAATTCGAAGAGCTGCACAGATATTAACTAATCACTGTAACATCATGGTGGATCACTGAGCCAATGTGCTATTATGCTGATGGGAATATTAACATAGAGTGATTTTCCATACCTTGAAAATCAGAGCTCACAACTTCCCACTTATTTCCCTTTATTTTCACTGTTTAACGATAACAACCCGGAACTGCTGAGTACATGCAGTATTTTTAGGGATGTCCACCACCTTCCAATCTCCCACAGACCTTGCAGACTGTTTAAGTTCTCAGGTCATAACAAGCCATGCCCAACTAAGGAACCAAAATAACAGACAGCAGGTTGTGCTGATGCCCCAGCATGCTCCCACACATGTGCATAATTTTGCTTCTCTTTCCTCTGCCCAACTCACCTCACTTTTGATACAGAGAGAGGAGATGGGCATTGCACTGCAGCAGCTGAAGCTGGAAGGACAGCCATTGAGAGAGGAGGCAGCAGCATGTCTCCTCATGGAAGTGTAGAAAAATCCCTCAGGGTTTGTGAAGGACTGGTATTGTGCTGAGGGCTTCAACAAAGATCTGCCGGGGCCTCTGAGCGCTGCAGGGCACAGATTCCCAGATTTCTCATAGACTGCTTTTCTTTATATAAATGGTCTGCCAATTTGTCCCTACAAAACCAACGCATAGAAATCAGACTAAAAATACCATATAGGATAATATTCTCAATCATGAAAGTGCCTTCTTCATTGCTGCTTGTATTTTTATCTTTTACTTCCATTTTATGTGTTCTTCTCTTTCATGTGCCACTAATTTTCAGTGATGAAAGAGATTCTCCATTGCTGATCCTTCCCAGTTACTGGATGTAGCAAATCTGAATGGATCACGAGTACCACTGCAATCGGAGGCAAACAGAGCTGCCCTGGAAGGAGCTGGCCTGTCTAGCAGGGCTGGTAGAGATACTAAAGAGGTCTTGCAGGTTTCCTTGGACAGGGGCAAATCCAGGCATTAACTGTGTGTGATGGGTTTTTTTTGAAATGCACCCAGTCATGGAAAAGACTGGTACACAAATTAAAGGTTGAACCATTGCCTCCTTAGGCTATAAGGATAAATTTGCGTTGATCTGGGCCATGACAGCTCTTGATTCCACAATCTTTCTTTGAAGGAGACTCAATAACTCAAGGTGTTGCAACTCTGATGTTAAAAGATGGTGTGAGTGGATGGTTTAATTAGACACTATGCGACATCATTGCTCATGTAAGACAATGGGTGTGAAACCACAAAGGAAGTGATGTTTGTAAAGACCCCATTTATACCTATCTTCTGATGGCAGATGCTTCTGTTCCATGAAAATTTTCATATTGAATGTGGAACCAGTTTATATGTAACCATGACTCATTAGTTTTGATGTTGGTACTTTGGTTTCCTAAAACATATTCAGGGCTAGTTTAAGCCAGAGCACCTCCCATTTTAACATCGGGGAACAATGTTCAAAATTGAAAGTGAAATGAAATACAGTGAGAGGTTTTCTCAATGTTCTACTCTTGTTATATCTCATTTTTTCTCAGGAGCTCTTCTCAGCTGAAACTCTTTCTTACAAGACAAGAGCCCAACTCTGGTAAAGATGGGAGAAGAGCTACAGCTCGACGGTGAGCCACAGAAACCCTACAGACAAAACATTTGTATATAAAACATACCGTTCTGTGGTGCACAGATTTTGACAGTGTGAGGTTCTAAAATAATAGAAAATTGGTTAGAGAGGTCATCTAATCCGTCCCGTGCCTCACATTCAAGCTGGTTTATTATTGATAAGTGGAACCACTATGTGTGAATGTCTCAGATCACAGAATCCTTATGCCACTCATGCATTCTTTTGTGCTTCTCCTATTTTTGCAGCCATGGTTGCACCTGGGGAACTGCAAAGCCAAAGTCAAGTGATATACACTCTTTTAAAAAGATAGGAAGCATTTACATTCCATGATTTAATATTTTGTTTATTGCAGCTATAAAATAAGATAAAAATTTAAATATGCCTGTCCTGCACGTTGTATCACCCTACACATAGAAATGAAGCGTGTAAAAACATGTCAAAAAAGTTTCATTGAAGTGGGAAAGTCTCTACTCAAAGTGTAATGCAGGTTGTCTTAACCTGAATCCATTTGTCCCTATGTTTTATGTTATAACCACTGCCTTGTAATATCCAATTTCTTTTTCCACAATGCTTGAGTCATTGCTGTGCAAAAGAGCATTTTGTTTCTCTTTAGCAGATAAGTTTTGGTTAAAGAAGTTAAATAGGAATAATTTGGTTAAATAGGAATAATACTAGGAAGTGTGAAACAACTTTTACAGTGATAGAGCACTGTCAGCCCACTTTATGGGAAGGAGTGTCAGTTGGAACAAACTTGGAAGCTGGCACCATGAGAGTAAGTGCTGGGAATAAAAATCGGTCAACAGACTGCAAAGCATTTAAGTTAAGCAATGTTGAAGGTGCACAGATACACGAGGCTTAAATGTCCTGTATCACTATCATCATTCCACAGAGCTATCATTCCCTTAATTGCCAAGACAGCTGTATTATGTGTTGGATACGTAAAACAGGCTGGTTAGAGCATAAAGGATACATTTATTCCACTTTACTTGACATTTTCTCACATCTTTAAAAATGGTTTGTTCCAAAGGCTCAATGCATCTCTTTCCTTGTTTTATCAGTGAACGGAAATGAAGACTTAATACCTGTCACACCTCCCAGTGTTCTTACACACAACCAAATAAGTCTCTGCCGTTATTCTCACTAATTTATTTAATCTTTCGAGTAACTTTGTTCTTTGCAGTAGATATAAAATGAACATGATAAGTGAAGCATAGAAAATGGGATGATATTGTTCAGTGCTCCTCTACATCTCATAGTGATACTCATGACCAAGATATTGCTTTGTCAGATGTCAGGTTGCTAAGAGGGAGTATCAGAAACCAAACAAAAACAAAACAAAACAAAAAGACCCTAAACAAACAAAACCCCCCCTCACCAAAACAGAAGAAGAAAAAAGAAGATACATAGAAAACAGAAAAAATTACTAATAAAATCAAACATCAATAGATAGTGATGTCCTTTCCTGTGAAATTGGATGTCAGTTTCTATTCTCATGGTCCATCAAATACTACTATTCTAATAAACTGTCAGATCTAATCAGAGGGAGCCAGTCAGCCTACCAAAATGTTTTGTGCAGCTGGGAGCTTCATGTCATGATCAATCAGGCACTACTGTCTCTGTCACTTTATCATATATGTTTTAAATAAAGCATGATGATCCCTGTGCCTAAGGGGTGTTTTAAAAATTTACTTTTTTTTTTTTTGTAATAACTTGGATTTTCTAATCAAAAGTTTTGCTTTGCTTCAGTAACCTGAGCAGCTTTAGTGAGATAAAAAAAGCAAATGAGAATGAAAGGAATGATGAAGCTGCTTCTTAAAGAGTTTTGGGTTTTGTTTTGTTTTGTTTTTTTTGCCATGGTCAAAACTCATTTGCATGGTTGGGGTGATATAACTCGTTTCCACAGATGTCTTTCCTTACACTTTTTAGAAACACAGTATACAGTAAGTATAAATCAAATGTAGGGTTTTTTAAATGTCTGGTCCGAAGTTTTCCCTTCGTATAAGACTATGAAAAATACCCTGATTTATGCTGAAGATAAACTTGATATAGTGGCTATTTCATAAAAAAAAAGCAAATATGAGACTGAAATCCAAAGTTCTGGTCAGGATGATAATATTTTTCTCTCTGTGAATAAGCATCGTAGGGCCAGGATGCATACAGACTTTCTAAGAGGGCACATTGAAGGACATTGGCTGATGCAATCACTGCATTACCACTACCCCACACAGCTTTGGAACCTCTCGTCTCTAAAAAAAGTTAACTGAAGTTCAAGCTCAGTTCAGCCTCCTCTGAACATCCCAGCTATCCAAAGGACTGGAAATGTTAATAACTACAGTAACAAACTGACAGAAACCAGAACTTAAAATAATGAGTAGATAAAATAGGGCACAAAACAGGGGCAGGGAAAAGCATAAGCAGCAGCAAACTGAATTTCACTCTGTTCTTGTTTGCAGGCTTATCTACCTTTCCCAAAGAACGGTTTCCAAAGTATTACAAGCTATATAATATCTTTTCTTTCTTATTCTTGTTTCCATTTTAGATGATTGCCTCCTAAAGTTTCTCCATCTCTTCCTTCTAATCTTGAGTCATAGTATAAACATTTGGCCTAAAAACTGCTAAAGGAGAAGCAGCCCATTGGGAGAACAAGAAAGAATAATTTATAACAGTTAATGAAATTAGTTTTTTCCAACTTTTTCTTCCTACCTATAGATTACAAATATTCAAACACATAATTGGTTTTATTTTTTCACAGCCTTTGGGAAAAGATTTCCAGCGAAAACCTCATTTAGGAATAGCTGACTTTAAATATCTGAGCAGAAAAATAAAAGTATACCCCCTCCAGATCAGTTATTTAGCCACAGAAATGTCATGGTATTATTCACCTTCCTGAGCTTCAACATTTTCTGTCTTAAAAACACTCCAGCACGGTAGCTGTCCTCCTCTAAGTACTCCATGAAGACTTTAAGCTTATTAAACTGATAAGAGACTGATGAATATTTATAGTCAGATGCGGTTTTTTCTTTTCTCCAACAACTCAGTGGAAGGTTCAGAAGAAATGTCCAGGATAAAAGTCAGTCTGGAGAAAAAACATTAAATAGTAGTGTCTCCTGTTGATAAAATATCACTAACTTTCTGAAGATTTTCCCAAAGTCATTAGAAGACTTCACAAGCAGATCTATATCAATATTTGGACTCCAGGTCTTTGTTCACAGTCTGAACCTTGTACCTCCATCCTTTTACAGGCTGCACTCTAGTTTAGAATGTTTTTTGTCTTATTTAGGCACATCAAGAAGCTCTTGTACTCTGGAGGGCCAAAGGACTCTTTGACTAGATAATGAATTTTCTTTCTTTAAAAGGTGTCTAGATGGACTGCTACTGTTTCTCAAGGGTGGATAATAAGATGTTCCCCTAAAAAATAGTTGTAGGACTTTAGGTGGGTGCCTCAGCTATTCTTTTGCCACCTTGCTGAACCAACGTTACAGAAACTCAGTGTCTTTTTCCTCAGAGTAGTGCTAAGACATTCATTATTATCTTATCCTCAACAGCCAGAAGGGTGTTTCTCCATGCCCTCACCTTGCCCTTCAAATGGTCCCCTGTTAATCCTGTTTGTGTGTCAGGAGCAGGTACAGGTGTTATAGCCAAGAAGTGTGTGTTGAAGGAACTCTTGTCTGCAAAGAGTTCTGCACCTGCCACATGCGTGACCTGAGCCATACATGAATTCAGGCAAAGAGCTCATTTGTGTCACCAAGTGTTCCTCAGATCCATCCCACTTCAGAGAACCTTTGTTCAGCTACATCATGGAAATGGCAGTATTTTATCCTTAATAAATATGGAAATTTTTTGTAGAAACTAACCTTCTAATCTTGCATGAGATGAGCCCAACTCCTGCTTGAAAATTGTACCTTCCCTTTGACTCTGAATGTACAACAAATATTTCTTAGTATTTTATCTGAGGGACCTTTAATCTCTTCTCTTTAAACATATATTACAGATGTTTCTGTTTATCGTCTTTCTGTCTTTGTGCAGGGCAAAGATCCTTTGACTGCTTTCTGTGGTCAGTTGAGGGAGATCAGATTTTATCTTTCTAATCTTACAAAGAACCTTTTATTTTATGTTTCTCATATAACTCTAGTGTATATCTTTAAATAAACACAAAAAACTTTGCCAGTCTGAAGGCTACAGGGACTACAGTTCCATCTCTCCCCAAGGTTCATCTGAATTGTGGGTTATAGGATTACCTCTCATAGGACAACAGACAGCAACAGTTAACTGTCCTTAGAATCACAGATGCTCTGTTTCTATGACAGTCTAGTAAACAGAAAACATCAATCACAATGGGAAAAAAAAAAGTAAATTACCATTTAGCACTGCATAGCTTTTCCATTCAGAAAATACTGATACGCTTGAAAAACATCAACTTAATTCTATCTGATAAATTTTTAGAATTCCTTTATAGCCTAAGAGCTTAATCCTCAATGGCCTCCTTTTTCTTTGCAGCTTAAATGCCTTTGGAAATTTTTCTGGTTTATTAAAGAATATAAGAATTATCTCTCCTTTTCTGTCTATAAATGAGCTCAGACAAAGCAAGGTGAAAAATGTTTTTTTTCCCTTAAATTCGGGAAGAACATGTAAGATTTTAAATTTATTTTCAAAGATGACTCTTAGTCTCACACCATTTCAAAAGATACTGGCGGCTTGTGATCTGTCTTGAAGCTGTTCATATTAGTGACATGAGGTGTGAGCAGTTAACAGTGGAGAAAATATAGGATTTTCTCTCCTTCCTGAGTCCCTTCCTCTTAAGCATGTACTGATTACATTGGAGAGGATCAGAAAATGTTATTATGAAGACTTTTTAAGGATTGTATTTCATGAGACTGAACTCTGAGCTCCCCATAGCTTGAACCCTGCTACAACAGCTAGAGCACTGGAAGAGGGAAAATGTTTTAAAACTTTCCTTTCCATATTGTCCTGTGCAAGTGCTTGAAAATGAGTTATTCCAGGGCAGGATCATGGAAAGAGCCAGTGAAAGTGCTTCCATCCCAGCCTGGTGCTGAGTGCTCTGTAGTTGAGTTTTCTTAAGACAGAGCTACACATGCTGTTGGAGGATTGCAGCTTCTGGTGATCCTGCATGTCAGGCTCGTGTGGTTAACTTGTCATCTTTAATAGTCCCTCTGTGGGGATTCCTGAAATAATTACACCAAGCTAATTATCTGAAATCTAAATCACTGCAGATGATGCTTGACTGGTTGGAGTGCAGCACAGACTCTTCTCTCCAGCAGCCAATTTATCTGAGATGAGTCAGGAAATCAGTGATCTCGTTACTCTTACAAACACTATTCTGGGATATGGTTTAGTCACAGAGACTATATTTTCCTTTTTCTTTTCCTTTTTTTTTTTCAGAAGGGTTAATACGAACAACAAAGTCAACATAGCATTAAATATGATTTAAAATGGGTCCATAAAGTCTGAGGAAAAGCCTTGGGATGACCTCCAAGTTTTACAAGAAGTATTCATGTCGTTAAAGCATCAGTACCATGCAAGGAAGCCTCACAGCTGATACTGCTTCTGATGAATACTCAGTGACATTGGCAGGTGCTGTGAAACTGGAAGTTGTGCAGTATTTTAAAACCACTCTGTATTTTCCATTGTCAGGAAGAGGATTCTGAGTAGACTTGAAGTAATATAATGCACAAAATGGATAATCTAGGCCGTGATAGGTTCTGTAATAGAGATGTACATCATTGTCATTCCCTACCTGCCTTCTCTCTCTTTTTAAATTTTTGGTTCAGTACAGCTCACTTTTGAAAGTTCTCAATCTAATTTACAAGAAATTCCTACAATTGCTTGGTCTTCAGCAGTAGTAAGAATTTCCCCTATGTGATTCCTCTGAGGGAAGTCGAGATGGATATTAGCCATTCCTGGTCTTATGCGGCATGGCTGTCTAAAAACTAAAGGGGCTGTTTCTATAAGGCCACTTGCTCCAGATTCAAATTTAGAGAGAAAAAACCCCATCACTTTAAATATTTGGGGGTATTTTGCTTTCAGCTGCTTCTGATACATACTTAATGTCAGGACAGGGCCAAAACAAGTGACAAAGACATAAGATTTGAAAGCTCTAGTGGGTAATATCTGGAAGAGGCTAAGCTCTGATGACCAGTTTTGTTAGCTCTCCTGATAACATACCCAGGACAGCTGGAGACACAATTATTACAAAATATCATCTACTTTGAATGGATAGATACGTAATCCTGACACTTAATTTATAGGCACCAGAATAAAGGAAGGTGTCAGGTTCCAAATTTAAGTTGCAAGCCAGCTGTTGTTTCTGGCTGTAGTTTTCTGGTCTTCATTCTTGCAGATACCAAAATTATCTTCTCTGCTTGTATCTCTATCTTTTTCTTTCATTTTCTTTCAAGACGCTTCTGCATTTCAGAGCTGCATTAATTCAACTACTTATCAGTCATGTAACTGGAGTCTTTCATGGCATCAGGACTAAATACACACTCTACTTTTACTCATCCTTGAAGTCCTAATCTCTAAAGTTTTTCAAAAAGAAGATATTTTTCTTTGAAACCTGCCAGCTCTGACAAAATTTTCACTGGCTCAAAGGCTGGATGGTGGCCTGACAAACAGAATTCATAAACGGCAGATATATCAGACATACTGACTGGGTATAATGAACTTTGATCTCACTCTCTGATATTCATTGTATTTCTACCCTATCCTTCAAGCCATTGTCTGATCTCAGTATCTCTCCAGGAAGTGTTTTTGATGTGTTTCAAAGTGTTTTATTCACATGCAACATTCAGTTGGCAATGAGAAGACCATCTCTACAGTCTCATTTTCCATTCATCCATGATGCAGGAGCTTGAAGGCTGCATCTCTCCACCAGGGAATGTTATTGGGCAAGGGCAGTAGCTGGAAGTGAGATGCAGGATTAAGTCCAAGGACCTGTGAATGGGGGAGGTATTTTTCCATTTGAATCAAAGGGAGCCAATGGCATGTAAGGGCTCTGTCAGCCCACAGCAGGAAAGGAAATGCCTTTGCCAAATCTCCTCAAATGAAGAATGAACCCACATCTAAAACATTATCATGGGACCAGGCCAAAACCAACATCTTACCAGTAGGTTTTATCCATTCTGCAACACCTAATCGGGCTACCAAAGTATGTAATTACAAATGCCCGTTGTCATTTTTGCCAGGTCATTTCCCATGGTAGGAGTTTATGCACAAGCAATTATTCAGTGACCTGGAAGCTCTTCATCACCCACCAGCCTTATCTCACATTTCCGTAGCTGCATGGTGCATGTAGACTGATTTGTTTTCAGCCACCTTTCTTTTAAGCAGCTCAGAGCTGCAACTAAAGGTTCCCACGTGTTTTACTGGTTTTGCACATCTTATTCTACCTTGGCTTTGAAACTGAAGGCTGCAGTTCCTATGATAATTTCTCTGTTTGGCCATAAATGAATTCTTTGATGGAGTAGTGCTTTGCTGTGTAATCTTTCAGTGTTTTCTGATTTTCTGATAGGTCCCCCCCTTTCATACGAAAGGGATTTAAAGAGAAATATTAATTTACAGCATCACATTATGTGTTTCAAGAGCTTGTTAAATATTTAAAGAGAATTGTGCCTGTTCCAAGAAAGTCTCAACCTACAAACATAAGAAGGATGATACATATTTTTTATCTTGCTAGAAAGTTATGTTAAGTTATGTTTGCCTTATTCAGACTGGAAGGTTCTTAAATTGTCTGGGAGAGTGTGGAAATCCACTATATATTGAGGAGCTCATACTCTTTATTTGCTGAGATACTGAGACTATTCTGAAATTCACTAAATTAAATAAAAAATACACTCAAGAACATAATGAACTTTGAATCATAACTTTTTTTTTTTTTCATGGCAATGAAGAGTATTTCCTAAAAACAAAATAGTGTTCTGGCAGCTGCAGTTCTGTCATTTAACTTGAGCATTTCCATATCTCAGGTGTCTGTGGAGTAATGGTAGCACCCATGAGAGTATTTGTCTGCAGTGCACCTGTATTCAAAGGGACTGTGAGAGATACAAAACTGTTGAAATGTTTGCCTCACTTAATGTCTCCTGTATCAAAACTAGATATTGTTCAGCAATCAAGTTGTCTAAATCTTGCTTATAGTAAGTGGATAGACACAGCTTCAGAATGATTTATCCTATTTATCTAAACACCTAGAAAACTCAGGCTGGGAATCTCCTTCCTGTTAGGGATTCCTGTCCTTCCAGGTACACGAAACTTTTCTTTGTATAAGATATTCAGTTGAAATCTCATTCTTAAGAATCTTGAAGCAAATTGGCATTTTACTTCATTTTCACCTAAAGATCTATTTTAATCTACCGCACAGAGATATGACACTGGTGGGCAACATAGAGCTGGTAGTCCTCAGGGCTACAATAACTCCCTGCCTTGTTCTATAAATAAGACCAGAGGCAAGGCAAGGTAATTTATCTTTGTGTTTGACAAGCACTTGTATTTTGTAACTGGCAGAAGTTAAGGAAAACACCATTTGATTTGCATGATGAGTGACAGTATTACTGGGGATAACAAATTCATTTCAATAGAAGCACTCTGAGCTGAACAATACATTCATTAAAAGAGCAGTTACCTGATTAGAGAGTGGAGCAAATAGCTTTTTCCCATTTGGCCATCAGATCCACTTTACATAAGAAGTAACAGAGAGCAGGCCATATGTTTATCTGGCTGCCACTTTTTCTGTGGGTGTACAGTACAGCTTTTCAATGCCATGGTGGAGCAGAAGGGTGTGATCTAGATCTGTGCACCCACAAGTATGTGGGTATGCACAAGTATGCAGGAAACAAGTCTGACTGATTTTTAAGGCAGGACTAATGATCCAGGTTGGCTGGATTTTTCACCATTTCAAATTACTTGACAGAGTAATTTTAATGGCAAGAACATTACTAAAATGGAAGTGAATGTGAGCAGGGTCTGAAAAAAGGAGCATTTCACTGGGCTGTTGTCCTTGCAGCCATGACCTCAGCATTACGTGATTTGCTTACAGTATCTCTTGTGAGGATTAATCTGCAAAGAGACCTATATGACTTGCAGATTCCTTACCCAAGACTATAAGAACCCTCACTTGAGCTGGAGATTACTTGCTTAAGACTACCTGTGCTCACAGAGCACATGAATTTTGCTTCAGTTTGATGGGATGAAGATAGTCTTTCCATCTTGTAATGTATTTTGAGTGAGCAAGCAAATATGCATGTAATTCACCATATTACTGAGATAACATCTGCATTTATTTAAGCTATTTCGAGGTGAATCATATAACGACCACATATATAACACAAAATTAAATTAGTAAACCAATAGGTTCATATGACTAAGTCTTCGAATTACTGCAACAGATGCAGCACAGCATCTCCACCTGGGCAAGGGAGGGGATTGTTCCACTCTGCTCTGTGCTGGGGCGGCCTCACCTTGAATCCTGGGGGCAGTTTTGGGCACCACAATATAAAAAAGATATAAAGCTTTTAGAGAGTGTCCAGAGGAGACCATGAGGATGGTGAAGGGTCTGGCGGGTAAGCCATATGAGGAGTGGCTGAGGTCACTTGGTCTGTTCAGCCTGGAGAAGAGGAGACTGAGGGGAGACCTCATGGCAGCCTACAATGTCCTTGTGAGGGGAAGTGGAAGGGCAGGCACTGATCTCATCACTGTCATGAAGGGAATGACATGAAGCTGAGTTGGGTGTGGGTTAGGTTGGATATCAGGGAAAGGTTCTTCACCCAGAAAGTGGTTGGGCACTGGAACAGGCTCCCCAGGGAAGTGGTCACAGCACCAAACCTGACAGATCTCAAGAAGTGTTTGGTCAACGCTCTCACGCATGTGGCGTGATCCATGGGGTATCCTGTGCAGGGCCAGGGCTTGGACTCAATGACCCTGATGGGTCCCTTCCAACCCAGCAGAATTCAAACCAGTGTCTCAGAGAAAGATAGCATTTAAAAAAATTATTGAAAATGGGTGAAAAAAGCATGCAAATTTACTACTCGGAATTGATGTGATCAGGAAGGGAAAGAAGCAGATAATGAGTGAATTAACTTTCCTTGCACAGACACCTCAGAATGAGCTGTTTATTTGGAAGGATAATGAAAGACTGAACGAGGCAACAAAGCATGGAATGTGAAGAAAAAAATAAAGGGATTAGAGAGACAGACAGACTTTTGTATAAAACTGCGAAAGAAGTGAAGAGAATAGAAAGAACAGAGAAATTGTAGCAGCAAATAGAAAGGATAAGAATCCAAGGGAATATAGGCTCCAGAATTAAGGCCCCACAAAAGTAAAAAGGATAAAATGCTGTTGGGAAAAGAAAATTGTACCACTGCCTCACCAAAAGAAAGGAAAAAGAGACAAAATGGAAATGAGGAGAAAACATTAAGGAGTGGTAGAAAAATTGTAAAAAAGTCGTAAAGAGTTGTCTGCACTTCAATGTATTCCTATTTCCTCATGGATGGCCATTATTTCTGCTGTTCCCAGTGTTGATCCACGAACTGTCATCAGCTTTGCCATGGGTTTTCAGCAGCCCAGAGGTATTTTCAGTGGTCTGGCAATGGAATAGCAGTGTAAAATTATTTAAAAGGAAATGGCATGACATGAGCAATTATAGGTCTCCTTAGTCTGAAAGGAATCATCGACAAAATAATGGAATGACTAGTAAGGGATCTTGATTGATAAAGAAATTGAAGAGTTTACAGAAGAAAAGATTCAGACTGACTGGATATGTTTGGATGACACTGTGAAGTTAGCAAAACCAAAATTGTTAAAGTACACAGGTAGGAGGAAAACTTTCAACTTTATATCTGATGACTACTTGATTAATCAATTGAAATAGCATAAAATCAACAGACTGGATTGTAAATGAACCCAAAACTGCTTAAATAGTGGTTCTAAAATATTCTTAGAAACAGGAAATCTTGCTGAGTTGCTGTCTCTACTGTGATCCAGTAGGGCTTGGCTCATAGCTGAGCACATTTAACATTTTTTCTCATATTTGAATAAATTACTCTTCTGTCATAACCTTAAAAGAATTTCTTGGAATATGTCTGATTATAAAATCACACATGCCATAAAAGCAGGATACAACACATAATTGCAGAATAATAGATCTTATTGTAGGAAACACTGATAAAGATTTGAGGGTTTTGGTGGAGATTTATAGTTCCCAATGTAACAAGCATGGTCAAAATGGTTACCATCATCTTTAAATATGCAGCTGGGAAAGTGCTGAATTGGAGAATTTACATTCTCTCTTGCAATTAGCACGGCTGTTGGAGTACCACATCTTGTTATGACCTGTCCTTTAAAATGGGAATTCAAGCAACTGGAGAAGGTTCAGAAAAGATTGATAAAAATGAGTTAGATGCATGACTTGAGAGTTTTAAAAAAACAGCTATGGGTGAGTTGTTTACAATCCATGTACTTGGGGAAGAGATCAAAATTAGTAGCAATTTGGGATTTCTATTACTTTTCTTTTTTCTTATGCTTCATCCAAAAGCAAGGGATATCTTCTTTCTCTTCAGTGTAACAAGGAAGATTCAGGCAAGAGCAAAAATGGTATTTTTAACAACAGAAGCATTCAGTCACTGTAGCGAAGTATCCACGCAGGTAATACATTCTGCATCACTGAAAATGTAGATAGGAATGCTTGATTTTTCTCTCAAAGAGATATTCTAGCTCAAGGACAGCTAGTGGATGTGAAGTGTGGATTAATAAAGAGCAATCCAACGGCCTGTGGTAGGAGGAGGTCAGACCTGCAGACTGTGATGTACTTTCCTGGCTCTGACATCTATTAAACCCACATAAGCATATGCTCTGGAAAAACTTGACATTGCCACTAATGCCTCTCTGCTAAAAAAACTCAGATGGCATAGGTTTGGAAGTGTGTAATACATGTATCATGGCAGAGACTAAGAAAATGCAGCAAAAACCTCATAGAGAAGTAAATAATAAAAAAAGGAGGAGCAGTCTCTTTGTATCTCTAAAGTAATTTTAAAACATTCAAAAAAAAAAGTTTCAAGGCAAAGATATTTATCAGATCTGGATGAGTAAAGAAGTTCTGACATTCAGGAGCAGTTTCAGAGGTGCAGCATGGTCCTCATGCCCAGACAGGCTCCAATGGTCCACGAATCTGTCAGCATTTCTTAAAGATTGGATCTTTGGTAGAGCCACATATACTCAAAACCCAGGGTAAGACCAACACACATGTAAAATTTGAAACAGCAAATACTTCTTAAGAAAGGTTCAGCATCAACACTTATGCTGCAGGAGGAAGAATAGGAAAAGCGTTTATATGGTTTAAGCAATGATAGTCTGCAACACTAGTTCTGAAGTTTTTCTTTGAGACTTGGGGGAAGCCTTCAAAACTTGTGATGACTTTGCAACCAGGGCAAGAGAGTAGTTTGCATGTCCCTGACACTGAGAGGTAGTGCTGCTCTGCAGGGCTTCCTGTCCTCTGTCACTGAGGAACAAGGATAAAGTATCCCCCGGTTTTGTATCCCTGTGTGTCCGTGGTCCTGAGCTCTCTCTGGGGGCTCAAACAATAAGCCATCCTACTCTGCCTGCCTCCTCTCTCCAGGGAAGGAGGCAACAACCATCTCTTTGCCAGACACAGCTTAGGCACAAACGGACTAAATTTAAGAAGCATAAAGGTTGTTCTGGAGTCACACTCTTCCAGGGAAGAGAGACTGGCTTTAAGTGTCAAATGGTTTCCCATGCTTGTGGCTTCTTCTATTGTCTCTCTTCACACTAAAGATGTGACTCCAACGTGCTTCACATCCAGACTGGCAAGGCATTCAGAGAGCAAGCAGATATTGTGCAAATACACCCTGCAGAGACACAGTTTTGTGTTTGTGTTTGGATTAACATCTTTTACTGAAGGTACTGAAAAAAACCTCCACACCTTTCTGTCTTTTACAATAAGGCTTTATTCTCCTTTCTGTTAGTACACTGTAGCAAGATGTCTTTTAAAAGGCTGCAGGAGGAAGAGAGAATGCTATGCAAGCATTTCCCAGAGAACTGAAAGCCATTTGTATCATTATTTAGGCACTGCCAGTAGAGTTTGTTCACCTACAAAATCATTGAATTCAAAGGAGCATTAACATGGCATACAAGTTCCTGCAGTCAGCAGAATTTATATCCATATGTACTCCATCTTTTAATCTCATAAGTGACAGCTACTGCAAAGATTTTGTGACATGTGATACTAGGAGCAGGGAAAATTGCCTAAGTGAGGAATATGTATGTACTGATGTGCTTTATCGCCCAGAAGTCCAGAGGTGATCTAGCAAAACCAACTCTGCTCAGAAGCTAAATTCAACTATGGAGCTGTGGAAGGGCAGCTCTCTCTGGCCCACTAGTGTTATGCAAGAGACACTCAACTAACATCACACAAAGTAAATTATATAATTGTTAGTGCTTCGTTAATAGTTCCCACTCTCGGTGGTCATTCCTCATTTATGTTCATTCACTGGTGTCTTCACAGGCATACAGCTAGCAAGGCATTTTGGCACGAAAACATAAAAAGGAGATGGAATTCAGAAAAAAGCCACCTTTTCTCCCCGTTGGTGCATTGGGGAAGCTGCACCCCAGTTTGCCGTGCAGCTCCCTTGATAGTGCTGGCATGTAGGCACATAAAAAGGATGAAGGGACCATCTGACTTCTGGCAGCAGGCAGAACTATTGTTTAAAATTTTTTTATGTCCTGCATTGAATAAATTTTGAAAAAAATTAAAAGGAAAACTTTCAGTTCATTGCCATGAATCAGACCAGGAAACCAGATCCACAATAGTCCTACTGAGTACCCTATTCTCTTCGATATAAACCCAGTCTTTCTCCAAACCAATGAATGTTAAATTATTTATTAAAATATAACTGCTTCCGCAAAAATGACTGAAAGGGGCACTATGTGGTCTTATTTTGTCAGTTGCTTGGAGGTGGAAGAATTGCAGGTCTTGAAAATGAATCACCAAAATTTGAGAACAGTCTAAACAGTAGACTGTTGCAGTTCTATCTCGAGTCTCTCACTCTTTGATTTGTTACTAGAAACATTATCTTCAAACATAGCAATCCTTTCCTGAGGACACTTTCATTGAAATAGTCACATTGATATACATCATTTTAATTGAGTCAAATCAGCATTTTCTAACAAAAAGCAGTCTGTCAGGAAAGGCTGACCCATTTTTATTAAGACTATTTATTCTGGGATTGATATTAAAGCCTTTTCTGTCCAGAAGAACCTGCTAGAAGATAAACTTGTAGTGGAAATCAGGTGAATCGAGATACTGCTAGCTTTAAAGATACCTATGAATTCTATTTTTAAAAAGGACCCTGTATTTCCATTATACTTCACTGAAACTGTTTTCTATGGAAGAAAAGACTATTAAGCAAACCAAATAATTACAAAGTAACTTTGCAACTTTACTAGATTTGTCTGGAAGATTTCTAATGACAGTTATTGTTTGTAAGTGTACTCATTTTTATATCTTTCTTAGGACTCTGCTAGTTCACCCCGTTACACCTGAGGAGCCCACAGCCGCAGAGCTCTTATGTTTATGCCCTTCAGAAATCTTTCTAGGGAGCTGCTATTAAGTCACTGGCTTTTCACATCTGTGTTTGGTCCTTACAGGATAAACAACTAGGCTCCTCATTCCAGTATGATACTTCTGTCCTATGTAAAAGTCACATTCCAGAATTTACTGCAGAACAGAAATGACGGTTTTCATAAATCCTTTGAAAATATGTCGTGGTCTTCACAATATTGGTGATTCTGTGCAAATCATCAGTAAATATGCTGTTTAATGTATCTTTGCTCTCAAGCATACAGCAGTATTGCTTCAAACGAACATTAGAAAAGGGAAAATTTCTGCTCATCATTACTCTCTCTCTATGCAGATACTTGTGCAACCGTGAGGCTTATGGTAGATATTGTACAATGGGCGTGTCTTGCATGTATCAACCCATCACTGCTTGTTTTTTTGGTTCAGGGGCTGTCAGAGATAATTCTTAACCATCACAGCAGAGCTAGAATTCAGCCCAGATGCTGGAGAAAGCTCTGGGTTTATCATAAAGTCTATAAATAATTTATTCAAACACTGTCACATCATCCATGCACAATAGGATGAGGGAGAGTTCTCTTTGCCATCTATGTAGCAATGATTCCTCACACAGTGCACCGATTGTGCAGCGTTTTGGGGGTGCTGGCAGGAAATGTCACTTTCTGTGCTTAAATACAAAAGGTGATAGGCTGGAATTGCCCATGCTTTGCCTACAGCAACCTCTCCACTCTTATGTCCCACTTTTCCAGGCAGAGGGGCCTTATACTTCTCAGCAATCCCAGATGTAAAGACTTTGTATTGCAGAATACTGCACTGAATGCTGAGCCTAAATGTTCACTAGGATTAAACACATTTTGAAACTCTGCTGCCTAGTGAATCACTGAAAGGAAAAAGGACTATGAAATCCCCAACTCTTCCACTATTTCACTGTGTCAGTTTCAGCAAGCAACTTATTTCATGTTTTCACTGTGCTGTCTATTAAATAGAGCTGACAGTACTTTCCTGTTTTAAAGACACGTGGTGAGGTTAATTAGCTGATGTTTGTGGAGTGTTTTGACAAAATAAAAATGCTTTTTGCAGTCTAAGTGTTATTATTAGAGTGTTGAAATTTCTGCATAAAAACCATTTTCATTGGAAAATACAATTTTGTTGAAAGAAATATTATCCCTGAAAAGATGTTCTTTTTTTTCTAGAGGATGTAACAAAACAGAAGAATGTTCCTTCCCTATGCAAGTGAAAAAAAGGTGTGAAATTCAGTAGTGTGAACTACAAAACAGGTTTTCTCCCTGTAGATTCTGCCTGTTTGCTCCCTGGCTGACACAGGGTTCCAATCCTGTATCACACTTGTAACCACCCTCATCTGAAGCACTTACACAGACAAACATCAGAGCCGTCCAGTGTGGGGAATGTGCCAGAGCAAAGGCTCAATTACTGGCATAAATGGGATGCAAGATTAAAGTTTGCCTTCCCCAGCCCTGGGTATAACTTAAGGTATTTGAAGAATATAGAAAACAATAGAAATTGTTTTCTATTTATTACATAATTGTATTTGAAAGTCTGACAAACCCAAGTGAGAAAAACAGCACATCTTCAAATATGTGGTAATTTGTTACAGGAATTCCTACAAATTTTTGATTTTATGATGCAGCTATAGCTTATCACTTTCTTGTCCTAGTGTGGAAATGGAAAAGAAATCAAAGCAAGTTATAAATGGATTTTCCACTGATACAAAGTCTGCTAAAATTTTGCCTTTGGCAGCCTTGAGTGGCTAATAATAGAAATGAGCTACTTCTCTTATTTATTTTTCAAGACCTAGAGGCAAAATTTGGATTTCCTTACGCTCTTCCTACCCTCACACTTTCTATTTTTATCTGCTTCAGTGAGACCGGAGAGAAATTGTAATTTTTAGTGTGGCAGGGCAACACTGCAAACTCTTTTCACCAATGAATACTTTGACTTCTGGTTAATATTTTTAGTTTTATTCTGACTTCACAAAGCTTTAATAGAGATAAAAGGGATTTGAGGGGTTAATTTTTTATTTAATGTTTTGACTTTAGTGAAAATTCTCACTGAAATATAAGTAAGAATAAGAAGAAATTAAATGAAAAACTTTAATAATGTTTCTCTGCTTCCCAAACAGCTCTAACTCAGCTTTTCTGGCATATAAACTTCCAAATGAAAAAAGAATCTGTTTTCAGCAAGGGTTTGCTTCCAGGTGTTGTTCTTTATAAAAAACACATAAAATAATTTTCAAGTGATAAAGGCAACAAATCAATCATAGACTTCTTTATAGCAACGTTTATGGATTTAAAGAAACTTTTCTTTTCCACCAGCCTCAGAATTCTGCTTTTTCCTGAGTCAAAAACACATGATTCTTTCTGTTTTTTCTCACAGGCTATGGCTGTTGAACTCTTTGTAAGATATGTCAGCCTCCCTCCGGTTTGTCTACAGCTTTTGTAGCAACAATATTCCAAAGACAGCACCATAGTATTACTCAAGCCCCTGCAGTACTGTCAGGAATTCATTAATTATTTTTTATTTGTTCATCTCTGAATGACGATTCCTTTGTCTACCATAACATCATTTTGTTGGCTCCTGTTCAGTTCAGGCTTCATTATAATTTCTGTATTGGTTTTTTTCTGTCTGAAGGCTTTCTCCATTTCTACTCATGCATTAGTACTTCTTGAATATTAAGCACTTGTTTTAGTTTGATTTTACGCTATTTTTAAACTAGTATCTCCAACTAATTTTGGATTTGAATTCTATCCTCCCAGGTGTTGACAACCTCTTCCAACTTGTCATTCACCTCCAATTTTGGAATCATGGTGTCTGTTTGGTCATGCAGGTTAATAAAAATATGGAATTCAAATTTAAGCACGACCTGCAACCCACAGGTAACAAGCCTTCCCAGCTGTTTTTAAAGCAGTTATGTTAGCTCTGATACTGAGAACTGTTTTCAGGCTTTTCTGTGTCCATCTGATAAGCCATGCCATATTCTCTAGAATATTGCCATAAAGACAAGATTTTCAGCTTTTTTTTTTTTTAAGAAACATGGCTTCTACACTTTTTTAATGTAAAATATTCTTCTATTATCTTTCATCATCTAATAAATCTATCTGAGATTTTCTTGGGGCTTAATTTCTAGGAAGATTCTATAATTCAACTTTAGGATAAAGGTAACATTTTTTGCAACTTCTATTATCACTAATATTCCTATACTCTGAGATCAAGCAGTTAAAAAATTAAGGTTTGGAAGCGATTTTAAAATAAATCTTGTTATTGGTCAGAGTCTCAGAGGCTTTGCTTCCACTGGGTTTTAGATATTGTCTTACAGCTGTATTGGAGATGTCTAGAAAATTACTGCAGGTAAATCATTTTACAGTAGACAGAGAGAAACCATATTAGACTATTATTTTCAAACATCCCTTAGATTAAGGGTTTCTTCTGCACTGCTCCTCACCTTTTGCAGTCATCTGCATCTTTGAAAACTTTATGTGCCTGTTCTAATCCAGTAATCTTTCAGCTTGCACCCACTGAAACAGATCCCTCACTGGGGAATGTTGATAGTGCTTTGTTATCTTCAGCAGAAAAAAACCTCTGTTTTAAACTGGCTGAGAATGCCCGACCCATTTCCTTTAAGTTTTGAAAAATAATATCTATATCCCTCCTTGCTGGGGTCAGAACCCACCTGCACTAGCAAGTAATTTTATTGTAGAATCTGTTTAGTTGTGAAAGCAAAATACTGAGTAATTTCTGATAATTGCTTTGCATAAAAGGAGCAAAGAACACTGCCTTTTTCAGTTCTAATTGCAGTGTAGATTACCTTTTTTCCTGCCTCTAGCTGAATCTCCTAATTACCAAAATGTTTTAATTATTATGTACTTTTGAAGTGAACATAATATTATGACAGCTGTTTCCAATACAATGAACAGCAGCTGAACTGCATAACCACTCATTGCATGGAGCAAATCCCTTCAGCGACTTTGGGTCTCTCATCATTCAACTCTGTCCTTTATATCATGACTGGCTCAGAGATTTTTTTTTTTTTTCCCCTCTGCCAACTGCTGTTGTTTAGTTCCAGGAGGCAGTTGCTGGTGGGATTTGCAGACAGGTATGGTCACCTTCATACAATGGACTGGCTCATTGATGTTGCCTGCTTGGGCTGCTGGTGGGGACATCAAGATGGCTGAGATTTGACAACCTGAAGGGAAAAGTGCTGCTGCTGTTACCCAGTGTAGACCTTGGTTATCTTGGAGAGCTGTGTTAAAACTCGCAGGCAAAAAAGGGAAAGGTGTCTCTCTCTAATGAGAGAGCTCACGGCTGCTGCCGTGAGCACTGCTTTAAATATTGATAGTGTTCAGAGCAACAGTTGTGGACACATTAGGTGATTTATAGCTTAAAAAATTTACAAAGGAGTGACCTATGTCTCCTTGTGCCAAAATTTACTACATGATGCAACTGTTTTTACAATTCCACTCCTGCAATTGCTGACTGTATCAATACCTATGTGTTTTCTTATAAGTGCTACTAAATGTAACTGATAGATCTCTCATGACCAGAACGGTAGGAAAATGTGGGAGCTGTTATTGTAGAGCTCTTCATGGTGTGCAAGTTGTGTGGATGAGGTAAAAACCTTTTGGTTCTTCCCTTAGATAGAAACTAAAGAATTTGTTTGATTGGCAAAACTGTGTTTCTGGAAAAAATCTAGTCACTTAAGTAGATGGTGAGAAAGGTATAGCTTGATACAACAAAGGGACTGAACAGTCTGTGTACTGGATGTGTTTGACTTTACACATGTAAGTAGAACTACTAAAACCAATCCTGGCATTGACCTGTCTACCATGTTCAGGGACTTGTTTCAATTTTCAGAAATTTTAATAAGAAGGATTAGTGGAAACTGCCTAGTCTCTTGCTTTATAACTATGAGTTAAGTCTGCATGTGCAGCATATTTTCAAGCCTCCTTCCAGATTGCCTGATGTGGAATTGCTCTTTTTGTTTCTCTATAACCTGAGAACAACAAGTACAGTGCACAGAATAACACTCTAACTACCACTGACATTGTCTGAAACATATTTTATGCTTGTACTTGAACTCCAAGCCTGGAGTCAAAGCAGCTAATCTGGAAGATTGTTCCCCAAGAGATTTTTACCAGACAGTGTTTTACAAAGATGTCACTGAAAGGTCAAATACCACATAGTTCTTCTCTAAACCTGTCATTGCATCTTTTTTACTTTTACCAAGTACTTGCACTGATCTAAGGGCTGCAAAGTCCTAATGGTTTGGCTGTCAGTAAAGTAAAAACATGTTAAACATCATCTTTGTATTTCTTTGTCGGGGAGAGTACACTGTCTCCAAGTGGACAAAAGGGAAAGAGGCTCACTGACTCTTGTTTCACCCTTTCTCTAGCACCTGGAACAGGAAAATGCCCTTGTCATTTCCCTGGCAAAGGGAAGATGGCGTCCCCAAGCTCTTGTGCAGCAAAGAGGTCTTCTTGTGCCTTTGTCTTTTACATGACAAAAGCAAACTCATATTTGGAGCTCGATCTTTCCTGGAGTAAGCAAATGAAGAAAAGTAGCAAATTTTTAAAAAGAAGGTGATAGTTTTACTTTTAGAGAGTGAGTTACTTCATATTTGCCCCAGGTGAAGACTGTGTGGAACAGCAGGACCTGTGCTTTAGCTGACACATGGCAACTTATAAGCCCACTGTAATTCAGCGGCATATGGGGATGAAAGAGAAGGGAACAGGCACACCTGGAGCATGTGGAGGTCACAAACTTGGGCTGAGCTGAAATTTGGTCCTACTGAGACTAATAATAAAAATTCTGGTGACCTATCTGCAACCTTCTGGATATTCAAAATCAAAAACCTGTGAGCCAAGATGGACTTCACGTTCACACTTTCACAATGTTTATCTTATGAAAAGATGGCACTGACTGGGAGTGTTGGCATTCCTCTGGATGCTGGCCAGTGCCCAGGCCCCACTTTTGAGTGCATCTCCTACAAACTGCAAGACCTGTCTTTACACTATCCTAGCATCTCTAAATTTTACTGACATTCTCTAAGCCCCACAAAGTACCTCTGAGAGCATTAGGGCTATGGATTTTCCCTTTAGAAGCTGGATAAGGTGAGAAACATAAATGTCCTGAGCCAGACAGAAAATAACTTGTCGGCAGAGCCTGAGGTAGAAATCAAGTCTGGGAAGTCTTGCTGCCTCACCCTTACTTGATCTCACTACATTTTTGACATGCTGAAAAAAATTCTCCTTGCAGCTATCTGTGGAATTTCTTCAATTGCACTATATTCATCAGCTAGCAATTTAAACAAGAAAGCTCTTGCAGAGAAAGCTACTAGGCTATTAGGGAATAGGTCAGAGAGTAAATTTTGTCAGAGAATATGTTTAAAGACTTTTTAAATATTATTATTATTTCTGCAGCAGATTCTTGAAATACCCAGGCGCTATTTTCCTCCCTTTAGCAGATACCCAGCAGCTTGTGACCCAGATGCAGCATTGTAGACCCCCAAAGGTAGACATGGAAAACTTTTTCTGAACAAGTCCACTTTGTAGCTCCTGAAAAATGTGTAATAACTATCTAAGCAAATCAGTGCTTGCAATACTGCTTACTAAATGAAGCACAATGATAGACTTAAGCCCCTTGAAATGTCTGCAGAATCTCACTGACAAGATGTAGTGGTTTTCTGACTGATCCATCTATGTATTTGCTCAGAACTGCTTTGGTGGAACCTTTCTTGGGGAAAATTACTTTCTCAAAACCAA
Organism: Ptilonorhynchus violaceus; assembly: GCA_013397565.1. NCBI lineage: Eukaryota > Metazoa > Chordata > Aves > Passeriformes > Ptilonorhynchidae > Ptilonorhynchus > Ptilonorhynchus violaceus. Next base: position 20,993 of record VZRJ01005112.1, on the reverse strand, counting down.
TCCTAAGAAGGGCAGTCTTGACTGGCATTTTCAAAATAGCGTTAGTGCTGAAGCTCTGGAAAAAAACAACTATGCACATTTGCTAAATTCTCACTGCTCTTTACAAGAACAGAATACTTATATTCTGTTAAGGGATCTCTTACTACAGTAAAATCTATTCTTTCTGTTTAATTCATTCTTTCTAGAGCACATTGCACAGGATCGTGTCCAGACGGTTCTTGAGTCTCAGTGAAGAAGACTTCACAACCTCTCTGGGCAATCTATTCAGTTTTTTGGGTTTTTTTGTTGTTGTCTTAGAATAAGCCATTAAATTTGAATTGGAAAATATCTGATCACACAACCTATGAACCCCAGAAGGCAGAGAACAGTTGTCGTGGTTTGACACTGGCCAAATGCCAGGCACCCACGACAGGCCTGCTCACTCACTCTCCTCTGCTCTGCAACTGGACAGAGGAGAGAGAATTTAACAAAGGGTTAACGAGTTGAGATAAGGACCGGGAGAAAACACTTCAAGGGCTAAACAGGCTCTACTTAATGATATAAAATGAATTTATTACTAACAAGATCAGAGTAAAAGAATGAGAAGTAAAATAAGCCCTTAAAGACACCCTTTTCTCCCCCCAACCCATCCTTCCTTCCCACAGGCAGTGCAGGGAGACGGGGTGGGGGTTTTGGTCAGTTCATCACCCAAGATCTTCTTTCCACTGCTCAGGGAGAGGAGTCGTTTCCCTGTGGCACCAGCAGGTCCTTCCCACGGGAGACAGTTCTCTGTGAACTTCCTCAGCGTGGGTCCAGGCTCACGAGCAGCAGCACTCCCAAAACTGCTGCAATGTGAGTCCATCCCACGGACAGACAGTCCTCCCAAAACTGCTGCGGCGTGAGTCCATCCCATGGGCAGACAGTCCTCTCAAAACTGCTGTGGCATGGGTCACTCTGCCACGGGGTGCAGTCCTCCAAGGACGGCTGCTCCAGCCTGGAAGCAAGGCCTCTCTCTCCACTGGGACTCCCGCCGGACCACAGTGTCCTGGTATCCACCCACTTCGGCGTGGGCACCTCCCCCACAGGCTGCGAGTGGATCTCTGCATCCCCCGTGGACCCCCATGGGCTGCAGGGGGACAACCTGCCTCACCGTGGTCTTCACCACGGGCTGCAGGGACATCTCAGCTCCGGCACCTGGAGCACCTCCTCCCCCTCCTTCTGCATTGACCTTGGTGTCTCCATTGTTGTTTCTCTCACATATTCTCACTCCTCTCTAGTTGGAAAATCACAGCTGCGCCACAAAATTTGTTATGATTTCTTCTTAAATCTGTTATCACAGAGGTGTTACCATCATCTCTAATTGGCCCAGCCTTGGCCAGCAGCACGTCCATCATCAGAGCCGTGAGGGATTGGCTCTGCTGGACATGGTGGAAGCTTCTAGCAGCTTCTACAGAAGCCACCTCTGTGGTCTCCCTGCTACCAAAAACCAACACAGCAGTAGAGATAGAATTTACAGTCAGCAACAAATTGTAGGGAACTGAAAACCCAGTTTTCCCACAGGTGTTCACACTCTGACTCTTCTTGGCTTCAGTTAGGGTTGTGGGTGTACAGAGCTTTTGAAATCCATCCTCACAAATGCACAGGCCAGGGATTGCAGCACTAGCTCAGCTCAGAATAGCTCTCAGGAGGTCTGACTCATGGTCTCTTGCTCTAATTGCCAGACGTTGCAGAGTTTGCAGGGAAATTACTATTGTTATTCAGGAAGGGTGTATTTAACTGTATATATAGATCCATATGCTTGACTAGTGTAAATTGCAGTAATTCCATTAACTTCCACCAGCTGAGAATCTTATCTTTACATTTTAATAACAGTTCACATAAAATTTTGACTATTTTAGAGAAACTAGGCTTGCTGGTTATTGGTTTGTGATTCCCTCTCCCATCATTGCTAGCTGTCCAACCACAGTAAGTATGTATAAATAGACTTACCATCATGCCTTCTAATTAATACTTGCCTTTTGAAATTAATTCACAGGTGTGATCACAATCCTTTCTTGATGCTACAGCTAATAATTATCACCAGGACGTAATGAGTATATGATCAAGGGTGATTAGAAAGGGTATTTAATTTCTTTTTTTTCATGCTTTGTATGTGGATTCATTGTATGAAATATAAAGATGAATCTCCAATGAGGAGAGCCTTCTAGCTTATTAGGAGCACACATGAGTTTCTAGCAGTAATTCTTTAGGCATATGAATGGCTGCTTGCTGTAAATGATGTCCCAGTTACAGAAATGAGGACTGATGCACTGAAGGGCATTCTGTAGGTGGAAGCCCACAAATCATAACTGCTTGTTTGTATTTCCCTTTGCACTAAAAGGATATACACAGGTATTAATTGCTTATAATAAAATATTTTTGCTTCTCCTTTTTCTTGGATGCTTTTTGGTGTGGTTCTTATTTCAAAGTAACAATCCAATTGCATACTTTCCTCTAAGACAAAAATAGGTGATATTGTGCAACATGAAAGGAAATGCTTGCTAATGACATAATGCAGTTCACTGTTGCATGCCGCATTCCATTTTTGCTTAAGTGAATCTTGGAAACTTGGAGTAAAAGGCAAATTTTTAACAGGTCTCTGTAGGAAATGCAAGCATAAAAAACTGCTCTGCAAGCAAATTCTGATTAACAAATTACTGCCACTTCTTTCCTCTTCCTCACATGGACATCTTCAGCACAGATTGCATGGAGCAATTGCATAAAGCAGCTGCAGATGAAAAAAATCTCACTCATTCCACTCACTCCACCCATTCCAAATGTCAAATTGAGGCCTCTTTCATCCTAAGTGAAAAAATGGCTTAACTAGAAAGCAACCAGCATTGTTTCCACAGGGTATGGTTTTACTGCTGTTGACTTTTCCTTTTTCATATCAACTTCAGTGTACAAGTATATCCACCCTTCCTTATTTTATCCTCCTCTATTATACAACAAAAGGCAAGATGTACTTTTTACTGAAAGTTGCTCTGAGAAGTGCACTTACAGATTGTTGTAGTTACAACACACTCAAAGCTAGAATACAATGTCTGCTTCTTTATTGCAGATGGCAGAACTGGCTTCGAAAAAAATTAAGAACAGGCTGACTTCTATGTCATAACAAACAATCTGAATCTGATATTGAGGAAAGCTAAAAAACATGAGATTTAAATCTTGCTAACTTGACCAAAAAAATCAATTTCTCACAATTATTTTTTGACTAACAAAAAACCATTTGTGTGTGTCTGTGCTAAGACTATTTCTTCTTTGAACTTTTGTTACTGGTTGTTTTTCTTCATGTTAGTGATTCCTGATGAAGGAATGCAAGGACTTCTAAATCTCTCTGGAAAGACAATGAATTAAAAAATTAGTTTAAGCAGAATTTCATAACCATCTTGTATTCTGCAAACCTTTTACCAAGTTGTCCTTATTCACAAGGTTTGGGCAAACAGCATTAATCAGAACCAAGCCTTCTTGCAATTCAGGCTACAATCACTTCTGAAGCAGAGAAGGGTGTCTTGGAGCCTGAGTAGTAGCTCTGGGCTCCAGCTACTACTCTAGAAAGGACAGTCTCACACAGGCTTTGTGTCACGCCTGTGAGACATTTGAATGTCTCCAACAGCATGCCATGTCCAACATGGCATGAGAGGCCTATGTCTGGTCACCAGAATTGTTCTCAAGGTCTCTAGACATCAGCTGTCACTAGTACCCCCTCCAGGGAAGGGGTTGTGATGTTTTATTTTTTTCCTCCCCACCTTGTTTAATCAGTATTTTCTGATGCTTTTATGACATTTGTTCTTGACCTATAGAATTTTCACTTCACTCCTGACCTCAAATAGTTTTCTGTAAAAGGTGTCTCTGGATTTATTGTTTTATTTCCACAAGCCTTTTCCCATTACTTCTGCACCTTGATCCTGCAAGACAAAAGCCTGTTTCCAGTTGTAGTTGGTTTTTGCTTTGATTCTTTTTGGATATATTAAAAAAAAAATCAAAATTTGGAGTTAAACCCTTCAATATTGGGCTGAGTGTTCAAGCTCAGTAAATTTGTTCTTCTCTCTTTGCTCATTGTGCACTTTGTGTTCAGCTTAGCACCACCTAACAAGCAGTCTTCAATCTCTTGTATAACTCCTGAAAGCTTTCGCTTTAATCAAGGCATTGAGAGAGCTGTGGTCCAAGAGGAGATTAATATCTGGGCTTTCCTAAATTTCACCCCGGTGGTGACATTGACTCCCTCCGTGACCTTGGAGAAATCATTTGGATCAATGTGCTCTTGGATTCACGAGCATTAAGGTTGTAAGAAATAAGGCTAATGGCCCACATGTGTCTGTCAGGAGTGAGTAGTGCGGAGAAAATGAGCCGTAACTTAAATATGGCAAGGTACAGGGTTTTGTTTAAAGGAGAAGTGAATGGTAGATTTCAGTCTGGTACGGATTTCAGGCAGAGGGTCTAGAGTGCAGGCAAGTTTGAAAGTTTATGTGCAACTGTACTTGCCGAGTAATTAGCAAGCAGGTTTCTGCAGAAATCTCTCCTGAACCTGATACTGATCCCTGTCTTTATTCACATGCGTGATGGCATGGAGCATGTGAATTGGAGGAGGACAGCAAATTAGGGGGACCTGTGAGCACAGAGAGGACAGGGCAAAATTCAGAATGTTTTTGCCTAATTGGAGAAAAATTGTGATTCATCAGAGACAAATACAACCACCTGCACTTAGGAGTAATTGTCTGAAAATGCAGCACGGGGAATGAGCGCTTGGAAAATGATATTTCATTAACCTGGGATATGGAGAGAGACTCAATCCTAATGACAGTTAACAATGTTGTAAAAAGGGCAAGTACTGAAAGAGAATATGTAAAAAAGAATAGATGCTGCAAGCCACTGAGATATTCCTTCTTTGGGTGCTTGTCAGGCATCAATTGGTTCACTGTATTCATTTTCAGGTACAGGACATGAAAAAATTGTGTGGAAATGTTCAGAGTCTGAATAGCATTGCTATTGTAATTGAGTGAAGTGACAAAGTGTAATGAATAAATTCTTAGAGAATTTCAGTTTCATCTCCTGGTAGGTTGTGGAGGGCTGTGAGCCCTCAAGGCTGGAGCTTCCAGCACTGCCTTGGAGAAGCCAGGGATAGCAACCTGCCTCTGGGTCATGGCGAGTTCCCAACAGGCCTTGTTCCTTCCTGGTAATAGCCTGTGTCCTGTTGGCTAACTGGTTTCCACCCCACTCCCTGTTTTCCCCATATAAACCCCTGCTCCTACCCTGACACCAGGGAGTTTTTGTCCCTGGTCTCCCCTTCACAGGGTGGTTGGACAATAAAGCTACCTCTGTGGAACAGCCATACAAAGGCTCCTGTCTCTCTTTCCCCGAGTCTGCCCGGGGTGATTTCACAGAGCTGAATCTGAATCACAAGAGCTGAAATCACTTGTAGCTGAGATTTGCTACACTTGCTGAAATCACTTGTCGTCTGGGCGGGCTTGCCAAGTGCCTCTGGGAGAGATGCTCTCTGTGGGACGCTCTCTAGGAAGGTCGCAGGCATACTGGAGCTGGATATCACCAGGACTCCCCTTCCTGCGACAGTAGGTAACTTGGACACTTTCAACAATTAGCAGATCTTGGAAAGAGGGCTGGGAATCTTCTGAATCGGCCCACTCTGCCCTTTGGAATTTTTACGAAATATATAATTGATAAAGTTGGGGAAAAGGGAAAATTCTGCTTAAGGAACATTCAAAGTCCTGCTTCAGCAGAGATGCAATTGCCCTGCAAGAGGGAAAGGGGGAATAGTAATTTAATTTTTCAACATTTTCTTTTGATATGTATATTACTTTTCACATTTAGAGTTAATTGGTTAAAAGTGTGATTCTGGTCTCTGGCCCCACAGGGGCTCTGTGTTTATTGTCTCTCTTTAGTTCTAAGAGCAAGTTTGAAAGGGAATGAACAAATAAAAAAACAAATAAATAAATCTACCTGTCAGTCACACAAATTCGTCTGTAGGCAAAATTGGCTCTTTTATTTCTTTCTGACACATTATTACTGTTATCACTACAACTGTCATTCTTCATTGTGCTTCTCATTTTACTTCTTAATTGCCCTCAAAGGTATTCAGTATTTTTCAAGAAATCCTTTTCTTTTGCCAAATCTCATCATGTACAGCTATCTTGACCTCTGGGTAATGCATAGCAAATGAAGTTAGGATGTAACCTCAGGAAAACCTTATGATAAAGTCATAAGAGCCATGCAGTACTAGGAGATATCTAGCAGAAATGGAAGAGTCATCTTCTGTGACCAAAAAGAATAAGCCAGATGGCTTTAGAAAGAAAGTGTAGGGAAATCTTCAAGAAAGGCTAATATTGGTATTGGTTTTACCTCTGCTGTTAACATGAAGTTATACTTTCCTTGAAGACCAAACTCTCTAATTGCCACAAGGTCCTTATGTGACTTGTGAACAAAGAGCAACAACTGAATGCAGCAGAGAAATGATGACCTCGGCATGAGCCTGTCATGTCATTCCCCATGGCACTTCACAGGTAAGACCCCTGATGTGAAACAATAGGAAAACACTGGTAAATCTGGGTCTTGCCAAGTGCCAGAGGTTCTCTGTGTGTCACTGGCCAACTCTGCTTTGTGAGGTTGCAGAGCTAAACAGTGCAAAAGAGCAGAAATTTTTGCAGCAATATAGGAGTAAAAATTTGAGGATATTTAGATGCTTAATTACCTCTGAGAAATTGCTCAAAATCCCTATTGTGCTGCTTCTGGGAGAAAAAAGAAATGGAAACAGGGAAACTGCAATTTCTCGTGGATCCCCTGAACCATGTATTTAAGAAGCTTACTCTAGATCCTATTCAAAGTGGAATATGACTCAGTATCTTGATCCTCTGAGAGAGTATGCAGGGATATAGTACAAATGCATTTTGAGCTCTCCTGGTCAAATCAGAATTCCTTTCTTTGCCATTACTGGGATTTATAAAGTGTCTCTTTTATTAAGTAAATTCAAATATAACTGAATACATATGATTAAAGGTATTAGTAGGTCTCTGATAATCAAAGTTGACACAGAAATTGCTAGATGAAAGATGAATCAGAAGTTTGTGTTGAATATTGAGGAAGAGCTTAAGACCATTAGCTCCTGAACGGTGGTTATGAAGCTCTTCTGAGCTGTCACTACCAACAATTTGAGAACAAATGTTTTAATCTACAATTCTTTTTGAACTGAAAATTTACAAAGAGCGAGAACTTCTGTTAGTGCTAATGGAGATGAAATGAGAATAGCACTAGGCCAGTACTCTGTGTGATTTGTAGTGCTGCCACTTTTGCTCTTGGCTGATACCATCCCAGATTCAGAAGAAAGTGCCTGTGCTTGGTGCTGACAGTGCAGTGCAGTGCAGTGCTGGGGTTGGTAGGGGTAGCTGCTGCACTGTAAGACAAATTGTTCTGAGGACATATTAAATTAAGGATCTGTTTGGTTGCCCATGTGGAAATTAAAGATCCCAAGACAAGTTTTAAAAAGAGCGGAAGATAAACCAAGCAATGATTTGCCTTCAGAGCCATTGGCCTATTCAAGCATCAAACTCATTACTTTACAAAGCTTGTGGGAATACTTGCACAGTGTATGATGTTCACTAATCCAGCTGTTTTTTTCTTTTTTTATTACCTGGAACTGTGTAGGTTACACAGTCTCTCAACTCTGCCACTTTGCTTAGCTTGATTTCTTCTGAGCAGACTGAAGCCCAAATCAAAATATCTCTGGAGAACAGAGGAGTTTTCAGGCTGGACCAACAGTTTTGCAGACATTTGTCTGTGTTTGTGATTTGAGAGCTGTGGTTTGAGAGCAGTGATATCCTCCGTAATCACAGCTGTACTCTCAAGACTGTCCTCTCCCCCCACACTCCTTCACAGCTGAAATTGTGGCAGGTATTGGAGAGCCACTTACAACTTGTTTCAACTGCAGGTGCTGAGTACAAGCCAGGTGGCTTAATTTTCTATTGATTTTATTTCAGGGCACCTGTCCAAGAGATGTTAAAGTCTCCAAAGTGAAATAAGATGATCTTGACCCTCCTTTATAACAAAATAAGTTCTTTATTTTGGTATTTGTGACAGCACACGTGCATAAAGGCAAATGTGAACTACCTCAGGAGACAGGTTGAAAGACAGTCTTGTTTGAGGAAGCAAATGGCAGAACAGATTGTGAAAGATCCTGAGCTCTGATCCTCATAAAATCCACTCTGATTGGTTTTGTGGGTTACTTTTAAGTAGGAATCTGCTGTGTATTTGGAATGTCAATGGTTTTATTCTCTATCTCCTAAATTATGGAGATGGCTTTTGAACAACTTTGGGACAACTTTTAATTTTACCATGCACTCCTTGAATTTTGACCTGGAGAGCAATATGTAGCCATTCTAAATTACAGAACATTAAAGCACTTGATAATTTTCATAATAGAAAAGCATAGAAGTTGAATGAAAATATCCATAAAAGTTAATTAAATCAAGAAATGTATTAAAATGAGAAGACTTAATGAATAAAATCATCAGTATTAGGGAAGAGGATACTCATTATGTCGAAATAAAACTCTTTAGAAGACATAAAATACATGAGATATGAGAAAAGTTTTCTTCTTAGATTGGAGAGACGGCCACTGTACTCTTTTGTAGGTCAGGTCTTTTTGAACATAAATCAGAAAACCTTATTTGGCTGTAACTGAACTATAATTATTTACTGCAAATGACAATCTGTTCCTAATACTTTTTGAAGTGAGCTAAGTATAACTTATGAAACGAAATGAAATGATAGGTTGTATCTAGGTATAGTTTTATGAGTTTGACATTTTGTGAAAGTTTCTTGTCTGAAAGATGCATCCAAAGGATCTCTAGAAAAACCGTTTGTCCTTGGGATTCTCTAAATGGTTCCTATCATGTAAGAAATGACATGAAACTGTTTAATGTATTGGACTTATGCAAAAAGAAAAATTTGGCTATCTTAGGAGTGAAAGCAGTAATCCTAACCACTGACTTCATTAGAGTTATATGGGATTTACATTTCTGAATGGGAAACTAGAGTTACTGGCAGCATTCAAGGAAATAAAGAGCAGAAGAAAGCAATGCACTTTACACAAACCCCAAAACGTATTGCAGAGAAATAAAGGCAGTGTTAATATTATAGCTCCATGTATTTCCTTACTGGGGTGGCTGAAGGGTTGTGACAGAAGTGACCTGTATTTTGTAAGCTAAGAGAAGAAATTTCAGGAGAATCTGTCCCTTCAATATCTTCTGGGCTCAAAGAAGTTTGACAAAACTTGGGTCCCACTACACTCTCTTCGAGAAGAACGCCTGCAGAGTAACTGTAGGGAGGCAGTTGCTGTTATATTCATTAGAATTCCTCATGTTGAATCATACTCATAGAAATAATAAGATTTCTTGATGTGTGTTTATTTCCCACTGGTATGCTGTGTTGCATTATGATAGCTTTGCAGTCACGGTGTGCTTGTTCTGGTTGAAGAAGCACATTCATTATAAGCTCTTCTTTTCACATGCTTATAAATTTCTGGAAAAGACTAATTATTTGGCCTGACATTTCCTTTGTTCCTGTCAAACAAAAGGTGTTGTTTTAACTTTTTTTTAAATTCTGTATTTGTTAAAACAGATTTGTTGCTTTGGGGTTAACAAGCAAATAAAACCCATCCAGTTGGTTATCACATATTCACATAATATTTTTACCCAGAGATAGCTCAAAATATACTGTATTTTAACATAGTATGTTTTAAGTGGACATAATCAGGATAAGCTGTCTTGTGGAAATCTGAAAAAAATTGAAACAAAGCTTGCAGTGATCAGGAAACTCTTATGCTAAATGTTATATAAACTTGATTCAAGATTTAACCAGTTTCAGTCTTCCTTTCAAACCGTAAGTGTGACATTTCCATTTTTACAGAGAACATATTTTGTTGACTTAAATGAATTGAGCATTTAGCTTATAATCCCTACTAGGTGTTTTCCTGAAAAACTGACGCAGATTTTTGAGGCTGAGTATGGCTTTCAGAGTTTGGTTCTGTTGGTTATTTGTGTGTCTTGACTTGCTACAGTGCTAAAACCCTGATTTCCAATATATGCTTTGTGTCTGCCACCAGTGACATATCTGGAGCATCACCCTCTGAAGCACAACAGCAGTTGTTTAAGAGGTGTCATTTAGTCTGTCCTAATATTAACCACTCTTGACCGTCTGCACACAGCCATCCTTCCTCTCGAGCCCTGCTAGGATGTCCAGATGAAAGTGTGACTATCAGAGCTTTCACTCCAATCAACATTTTCATGCTTCACAGCCCTGCGTTGTGCAGCACACCACAGTCTGCACTATATGTGTATGCCTGCTTCAGGCTTGAGCTGGACATTCAGCAGCAAAAGGGAAGAAGAAAAAGGTCTGGCAGATTTATTTGGTTTACCATATCAATTCAAGGCTAATCTGCCAATTTCTCCATGCTGCTGCTATGAGCTGAACAGTGTTAATTCCACCAGATTTAATAAAGTAGATTGAAGACCAGAAGAGAATGCCAGACCAAGCAAAACCTGCACCCAGTTTTGAAAGTTTCTGTGTTTTCACCGCAGAAAAGCCAGGATGTATGCAGTTCAGATTACCCCATCCGTGAAATTTTAAACAGCAAATTTAAATGCCTTGTACATTGTATTTGCTCATGAGATCCTAGCGGAAAGATTTATATTCAAATATATACACTAATACCTTTTTAAAGACAGTAGACATTTATTTTTAACATGGGTTTCTGAATTGCCCTTCTATATAAATGTGCTAGCTCTCTTGTTTCATGAAATGTGTTGAGGTATAAGTATTAAATTTTCTTCATAAATTCAGGGATACGTCTACAGCTGGTATGGATTGCCATAGCTTTTTGAAGTGAAAGAGACTGTGATAATTCACAGCAGCTATTCTATAAATGTGGGTAGTACCTTTCAAAACTATGTTCCCTGGCCCAGATTTACAGTTACCTTGGGAACAATTACTCTCTATTGTATATTTAGATTCTCATTGTCACATTTTTTCTGGTACTGAATTCCAGCAGTCACTCCCAGTGTAAAATTCCCAGCATGTAGCATGGTGGCAGACATATTTCACAGCATAGCAACAAAATAAGGGGAAATTATGGAATTATTTAGAAAAGGCAGTGAGGGTCTGGTGTATATGGAGAGAATCTGCACAATTAGAGTAAACAGATATTGTACTACTACAGTGCACTCGTTGTGGAAGATCTGAGGGTTTAAAGATGTGATCAACAGTACAAAAGGAGGCAAAGACAAGTCAGAATAAAAGCAGAGGCTGATGGGCTGTAGAAAAATAATATCATGGATGCAATAAACTCACGGAAGGAATAAAGGGATGCTGCCTCTTATTCCTTTATGCCTTCTGAAATCAGAGCTCAGATCCACAAATTGGGTCTGACCACAGTATTTGAAATGATAGAGACTGAGTATTAACTTCAAAGAGTAATTTTGAGAAAGCTTCTCTCATTTGTAAAGTCCAGGAATCTGAAAAAAGTGTGTGTATCTTTGAAATGTACATGAACATTCACCTGCAGGATTTTGTCTAACAAAGAGAGAGACTAGCCATACAAAAAAAAAAGCAATATGTGGCAATCTTTTGGTGCAGAGAAATAATGAAATACCCACTGTCCCAGGGTGTGTGAGTGGGAGCTATGACTTTTGGGCCTACTGTACTCTTCAATTGACTAAACTTCTCTTTGTACCTTACAGCCATGTGACAGCATTCTGAATTTCATAGAGCCATAATCATAAAGTTCCCCCATGAGATAGGTATGTATTAAATAGTCAGAAGTTACTGATCTTGAATCTCCTAGAATTTGAAAGTAGTCCCACAAAATTGGACCCATGCTTAGTGTATGGAGCTTTGTTTTTTCTGGATGGCAGCTACACTCATGATCTTATCTGAATTATCTGGATCAAGGACACCTCAAGTGTCCCACATACATTTGAGATATATTTCTTTATTCCACTACAGAAAGAGCCTAAAAGCTCAAAAGAAGAAATCACTTTGCCACAGGTATAGCAATTTTTTTAAATGTTTCATTATTAGAGAGAAGTTGAACTGTTACCCCGAGAGGAAGGGGACAAATAAAGTGGAGCTGGCATAATCAAATCCTCTCTCCTAAAACTCAGTCTTATGTATCCTCAGGGTATAATCTATGAGTTCCACAGAGGGTTGGTTTTTTTTCCCAGTACTATTAAATTTAATTTGTTAGTTGTTCATTCCTATCAAATGTGTTGGAGTAGTTTTGTTTCTTGGATCAAATAATACCTGGAGTACAACTATCCAACTATCAAAGTTAGCTTGATAATAGGGTCTTCTAGAGAGGAAGATGTGTCTGAAACCTGAGTTTTGAGGTTTTCTATCCCTGTTTTAAATGCAGTGGAAATTAGAGGTAACTGATCTGTCACTAGACCGGTGCAACTTTAGATGGCATATCAGGTCTCTGATCCCTGTCTCAGGTTTAACAGATTTTCAGAGGAGGTCTGGATATTAGCAGACCTCCCAGCAGATATAAACTCGCAGCATCAGAGTTTCTTGTAGGTAGTGCAGAAGTGATTGTAGTTCATTGCCAACTTCTGATTAGGATGAGTTATGCTTGTAAAGCTCTTTGTAGATCCAATGAGCTCTATGAGCTTCACAACAGCTAAGGTAATGTTCCTTGACTGTGGATCCCCTCAGGAACTGGAGGAGTATAATAAAAACCTTTCCTGTTGCCACCGCAGTAATTTTTGGCGCTGAAGCAGACAGATAAGAAATGTATGAAGTTTGCCCTCTCTACAGCTCCTGTTTGACCCTAGAGATCTGGGATTAAAAATCCAGTCTAAAACTGGTATTTGAAAAAAGTAGTGCCTTGTGGACTCTTTGATTCTGGTTTTGATATGTCCCTTAAGGACAGTGGCAGACGTGTGTCTGTGCTTGAAAGGAAAACACTGTGGGTTTTGCTGTTAGGGAAAACAACCAATAACTTTTCCAACTATCCTATTTTTGAAGTGATGCTGAATAGGTCATCCACATCTGTGATGATCATGGGAAGTGAAGGAGGGACTGGCAGCACCAGGCAGTGATTTTGTGTAATGGAATTAAGTTGGATGCTTACAGTTCCAAACTGATTATATTATACATCCTTTCTGTAAAACTCTCGTTTCCATCACTGAATCATGAAACGTCTTTGTGCTAAAGAAAGCTGATGTAAATGACCACCAGAGCTTAGTTTTTGCCTAGTTAGCTTGCTTTTTCTTTCTCTGTTTTGAACACCTGGAATTAGCTGTGGACAAGAGTGACATTTCCCAAAGTGCTCTTCAGAGGAGCAATACTGGGAATACCATTCCTTGTTCCCCTACTTTCCCTTTTTTCCTGTCAGTGATTTTTTTCCTCTTCATAAACTCCTTTTCCACCCTTGCTTTTTCAAAACATTCCTTGAACAAAAAAAGCCTTCATATTCTTCCGCTTGCTGCACAAGCAAATATCTTGCTTGGTTAATCATTTATCTGCAGACTTCCTGTCACAACACCTTTTTGGTTATTTATCCCCTCATAGCACTCTTATTAGATTTTATGTATCTTTCCAAGCATGAAATAAGTACATTCCAGGAAATATATTTAACAGGCCAATGGGATAGATGTTCTCACTGGAGTTAAGAGCTCTATTCCATTTTTGACTCACTATTTGAATGGTACTATGGTACTGGAGACAGCTGGTTTTCCTTTCCACATTTTGATCTTCTTTTCTGGCTGTTATTTTTTAATAGCAGTAATATATGAATTTTTAAATTTACTGAAAAATAGTTTGATAATAATAACAATAATTTTAATTTAAAATCCTAATCCCCTTGAATATATTTCCATATATTCCCTTGTGTTAATAGAATAGTACTTGAAGAAGTTAATGAGACTAAGCACTTTTTAGAAATGCTTTTGTAATAAATGGGTCAAGTACTCCCCTCTTTCCCATGTAAGAACATACATCTGGGAATTTTTCTTCAAAATGCATTTAAAACTTTTAAAGATATTTTAAAATACACTACATGTTGGGATTTTTCAAATCAGTTCCCTAAACAAACAAACAGAAATCCCCCAAATATGACAGAATGCATCATGGATATCTCCTTCTTACAAGAAAAGCAATGATGAAGCTTTCAAATTAATATACTAATTGGTATTTTGTCTGCTGCAAATTTCAAAGTATTCTTCTGGAATATAAGGATCTATTCTTCAGATAGCAAAAGCAGTAGAAAAGAGGTTTCCCATCAGAGAAGGTTTTGAAACTTAGTCTGAGAAAAATTTTACCTCCCATTAAAAGATCTATATTTGTGCTTTGAGTGCCAAAAGAAATGCCTAAGTTACTGAAGAACAGCTGCCTTGACACATCCATATCTAGTGCAAGTACTTGTGCTCCAGACCCTTCCCTGGCTTCATTGCCCTTCTCTGGACATGCTCCAGCACCTCAACGTCTTTCTTGTAGTGAGGTACCCAAAACTGTATACAGGAGGTGCAGCCTCACCAATGCCAAATACAGGGGAATGACCACTTCCCTAGTCCTGCTGGGAACCAGGGATTATATCCCACCAGAGACTCAGTTAATGGTTTTTTGACTTCAGCGAGTCTTAGAGATGCTTAGCCAGACCTTTAAATCGTGTAGACAGAAGTCCACATAGTTGTACCATTTCATACCCCTTGGTTATCCAGCTCAAGGCAGCAATGCTACTTTTAAAATGTATGGGTTTAAGTATATGACCTCTTTATTTTCTCATTCATAAATATTTCTTTGGCCACTGCTAGGCACTTTGGTCTGACATCCTATAAGTTTCTGCAGCAGCACATCAATTTTGCTTGGGACACTACACAATCCAGAAGGTAAAAGGTACAGCTCTGTGCAAAGCAGACTCACATGTCACACAGTTTGCTCTCTCTAATGACTTGAATTTTTCCCAGGGCTTGCTGATGGCCAGAATGCGTGCCGTACCAGGGCTGGCTGGGCTATGCTAGCAAGGCTATTGTTAATAATTGTGCAAGTGTTTATAGATTCTCTGTGCTCCTGGCTCCTGTCAGCACTGTGAGGCATGTCCAATAATAGATAAATTGATTTCAGCCTTAAACCACAAGATAGAGATTGCTGTGAGCTTTGCATAAAAAGCACCAAATTGTTATTTCTTTTACTTATCTTCTCTTTATACCTTAATTCTCCTCAGTCTTCCCTTCACTTCAGTGTTCTTAACACATCTCTCCTTTTAATTCACTTCTGGAGTCTTCTGGTTATTAATTTTGAGTTAATTTAATACAATAGTTTGAATTTGATTATCTGAGAGGCTATTACCCATGCATGTCTCCATGGTAAAGAGCAGAAAAGTTCAAGTTTAGAGTGGGTTTGAATGTAGTATTACTGAATTTCATTGCATAAATTTGAACTAATTCCTAAAACTTCTACACACTGTGAGTACAACATGTAACTGACCTTTTTTTTTTAAAAAAAGTCCTAATTTTATATATGCATGCATATATATGTATATTCATTTATATATGTACACTCACAAACTTGTAGTCTTCTTACAATGATAAAACCTCTTCTCTTGGTATTTTCAACTGAGATCAAAACCAGAACTGCCAGGCAGCTTCAAGCAGATTGCTGAGATTTGAGGTCAAGATTTACAGACCAGATTTAAATGTTTAGGATATTTATTTAATTATACTAAAACCACTCTCTGTCATTGAAGCTATAGAGAGTCACAAAGGTTTCTAATCTATTGCAGTTCAAGACTTCACAACAGGCTAGGAAGGTACATGTAAAGTGCAATTTTTGTTCCAAAGACATCATGCTTTATCCTCTGCACATGATTCTGCCCTGGTATATCTAATGCCTGGAGAGACTTCAGTAGGAACATAATCCAGAACCAGAAAAGGGTGATGTAACTGATGCATTTTTTTGAAAGGCAGAAAAATTGAGAGTTGCATTCTGCATATTTCTGCAAGAGGGAAGGGACAAGGAAAAAATAAGCTTGCTCAAAGGTCAGAAATCCAGACACCTATGTAAAGTCTGACTTTAAAAGCTTTACCACCTAGTGAGTATTAAGTCCTCACCTGCATGACATTGACTTCCTGTAGAATTAAATATTGCATTAATTACTTTTCCAAGTTCACCAGCAGGTAGCACCACCAATGCAACTCACTCCTGCCTGGCAATGTGCTCCAGCCTCCTGTTTTGGATCTTCCCCAGTGAACATTATTGACTGTGCTGCACTTAGGTCATAGCTCAGTGAAAAGGAAATGTTTTGGGCCTCGGTTGCCCTGGCTGTGGGCTGAACTCAACCCCAGAGCTTTCTGACATAGCTCTGTGATGCTCTCAGGGATGTGGGTGAATAGTGAAATATGCACAAGCCCAGCAACTGGCACCTCTTCCAATGCACTCAGGCAGCTGCCAGGACTCCTCCATCCCCCAGGCTGTGGACATATCCCACACCAGCAGCTGGCACTAATTTGGACCAGCCAGGGCAGACCATTAAGCAGACTTGCACTCATACTACAAGCCAGGATTCATAGTCACCTTGTCAGATTTCTGGCCTCTGATATGATGGTCTCCTCTTCCTTCTCGTCCTGCTGTCATCCAGCATACAGAAATCACAGTTAATGTTGTGGGAAACTGGTCCTTCACAATTCCTGCTATCTGAATAAGCTCTTTGCAACTCTTTGGCTCAGTTGAGTTCTGTCTCTTCTTGTGTCGTAACTGTTTCAGCTTTCTTTCTGACACAGCTAAATTTTGTAGCATTTTGTTCCTACTTCTTTTATTTATCTAATTGTTTCATTTTACAAATGAAACTTATTCTGTTAAATGCCAAATTACAGCTGCTTCCTTAATATATGTGCACAAAAATTATGTGCTTGTCATTTCCCCATGAGATCTCTTTCACTTGTACCAATACTTGATTATATTTTTTATACTGTTGCCCATCTCACAGATGCTCAGACCTCTGATTTCAGTGGGACTTTACCTGGACTTAGTGGGAATAATATCTCTTTTGAAAACTGCTTTAATCTGGGTCTGGAGAAGTCTATTTGAAAGGTCAATGCTTCTCTTTCTTTTCTTTCTTTCTTTTTTTTTATTCCTAACTACTATGAATGAAGCTTTGCAGAACAGACCCTCATTTGTGACAATGTCAATGATAAAATGATTCTGTTAAATAAAACCCATGAAAAGTTATTTCAAAATGAGAGGTTATGTGACACATCACAAAGAGGCTACAAAGCACAAACAAAACTTGTCTAAACACAGACAACCCCACAGGATTAAAATAACTCTGACTTTGATTCTCTCGTATATAATACCCAGCACTGTCTAAATGACACAGGTGGTTAGCAAAAGCTACTGTACTCCCTATTCTCCACCAGAGATAATCAGTCACAGCATGGAATTAGAAGTAAGACCTATAAAATCATGGCATTCACTTTCTTGATAAAAGAGGATACTTTAGTGAATATGTGCGGCTTTAGGTTTAGTTTGGTTTTTAACTTTTGATGCTACCCAGCAAAGTACTGAGCTAATGTACAATTCAGTAGTGAATTTATTTTTCCTGTGTATATGTATATCTATTTTTGGCTGCAATTTTTACCCTCTGGAACTGTTTCTATTTGCTATTTATTCAATGGATGCAAATGGCAGATACTGTGCATGACAAAACCCACTGAAACTGAGTGCCCAAAGTCAGTGTAATTCCTCTAATAACTTTTCTCCCAAAAGGTATGAGACAATCATGTAGCATATGCACAATGGTAGATTTGTAGTCATTATCTCCCAAATGTGTTTGTTAACAGCTACATCCTGGGCAAGCAACCCAATATGCCTGAGTATATCCTGGGTATTAATAAACTACCAATAAATGTCATAAAAATGTTATCCTATTTCATCTGAGAGAGGTCTTGTTTTGGTTTTTCTTTTTTTTTTTTTTTTTCAATTTCATTTTCCATAATACCTTAAAGCCACCATTTTCACTTGCTAGCTTATTTGGGAACTTGCAAGATTTAAAAGCAGAATGCAGAGTATGGGTAAGATCAAAATGTGGTTCTTCTAGCATAGCAGTGTAGCATTTCTGTAATGCAGCATTGCTGTGTTTGAGCCTCTAGTAGACGAATATCACACTGTAGTTTAATAAACAATTCTAGATTATACACTGCTGTAGAGTCTGCCAGGGAATTAATTCCAAAAGCAATCCCCTGATGCCTGAAAAAAGCAGGTATGATCATATAAATACGTATACAAAGGCTTAGTGAAGCTAGATGGGATTAATTCTATGCAAGGCCTTGAGATTAATTCCAAAGATAACAGCTTTTTTTGGCAGAGACCAGGGAGGCTGCCTTAAAGTTTTTTACAATAACTACATAAAAGCTGAAGGTATTACCCTAAGTTTAAGCACATGAGAACAGGTTTGGAATCTGGGAATTTCACGTCAGCTTTATCTGAGACCTAGATAATGACAGGTTTAAGGAAATTCAGATTAATTTTGTCTTAACATGAAAGCATTTCACACCTATAAATAAGAATATGGCATACCTGTGTGACTTTCTTTCATAGCAGTTGATGAGACTTGAAGAAATAACTCACTAGTGAGAATTATTAGTAGGAAGAATTATCAGCCATCTTTCTTTTCAAATCACCTGGAGTTTTTAATAACACTGCCTAATATCTCAGGACTCTTTTGGATTTAGTATTTAGAGACAGCTCTCCCACCATAATGAGATGTGCAAACTCTTTCAAGAGATCCTTAGTTATTCTTTTATAACAATCATAAATGTCCAGAAGCTATAATTGCATGTACAAAGCTCTGATAAATGTTCTTAGCTATGCATGCATGACAAGGCACATGGATGTGAACAATGTGCATGCAGGCACGTGTGTGGGACCACGTGTGTACCCCACTGAAGGTGGTAGTGGCAACAGGCTTTTGGTTGGGTGACCATATAAGGAATGAGACTGATATATAACCCATATAAGGACTGAGATGTGTGATTGGTTAGGTGAGCAAAAGAATACCATAAAGGAATGAGACTGATGACCGAAAGAACGTATATAAACCGCATGTTCTCTCAATAAAGTTGATTTTGCTCGTGTACAGTGTTGTTTGCTTGCGCTGGGCAGGGTCCGTGTTAGGAATCGCCGACAAATGGTGCCCTGTGTGAGGAGGAAATATCTGCCTATCTGTGCAGCTGGTCGGCGAGCCCCGTGGAACTGAAGTGCTGCTGAGAGGAAGCAGGAAAGGATGTCCACAAGCCCCTTCAGCAGGACTGAAGGTGAGCAGCTGCGGGGGACAGGGGGGTCTGGTGTGCCCTGCCCAAAACAGAGACAAGATCCAAGATCTTTGGGAGAGAAAATGGTGCCGGTATCAGGGCAAAAATAGACAACTAGTGGTTATGCCGATGACAAAACTTGGCTGAACTTTACGAGGAGCTGAAACGAAGCTTGAAGGATTGAAACGAAATTTCTTGGCACCAAACGACCTTTTCCACAGGACAGAAGGTAGCAGCCGAGAACGATGAAGAACAGTACATCCCAGAAACAAAAAGAAGTCTTCAAGACTGTGGAAGAGATTTTAAAAAATCAAAAAGACTCATTGTGGGACCAAGCTGTACAACACAATGAAGAGCTGGCAGAGCTTTCGTTTCTGTGCGGGACAAAATTCAAGGCACTCACAGTGCATATGCGATCTGGAGATTGGGAGAAGAACTATGCCACAACTCCTGCCGCGCCGAAGCCCTCTGTGCCCCAACTAAATGACTTTAATCATAAGTTTGCCAGGACAAAGGGGTTGGGAAAAGACAACACCTGGCACCCCATCCATTTGACCCTGAGGGAAAATGTGGTCTTTTATTCCCCGATTCAATGGGCAGTGATGGGAAGGCAGGCTGTCACAGAGAAAATGCTTTTTCGACCGTTTGCCAGCCCGGCCGACCACCTGGATCAGAGAACTTGCCTTGTGGTGTCGGGGAGAAACTGCATTGTTTTAGTTTAGACAGTGGCGCGGGTACCGCTTTTGCTATTAGCTTTTTTGAAACTGCAGTGAACGCGTATGATTTAGCACGGCAAGACCTTGTGCAGGTCGCAGGAGTTATACTAACACGTGTGCGGTTCGCTCTCTGTATGTCAAAGTGGAGAGGACTTAGCACAGTCCAAGCTACAGACAGTTTACAACAACCCTGGGAATGTGGTGGGGGGGGGGAGGCCCGGCCTGCATTTCGAGAGCTGGCAGGCCGCCCCAGCTGTGCCACTCCGCCACCCCCGCTGCAGCTGGGATTCCCGTGTGTTGCCGCCATCCTGGACCCACGTTGTTGTTGCCAATGCTGCCCATGGGTGGAGGCCTTCTCTTGTGATTTTGGGTGCTTGTACCGTGGGTTGGAGCCACTCCGGCTGCGGGGAAGCGCAGCCGCCATTTTGTGGCAAACATGTGCTGGCTGCCCCACATGGCCCCACTATATTGGGAGCCGGTGGGCCACATGCTGGCTGAGCCACGCCTCTCCCACTGCAGCCAGAGCTCCCACCTCCTACGATAGTGCCACAGTCTTGGACCCCTTCGGCTCTGTGGCATGCAGCCGCAGAAAGCGGTGGGCAGTGGGGACGACCAAGCCCGCACCTCGGATGGAGGCTGTGCCTGCACCTTCATTGCCGGACCGTGGCTGCGAGTGCACCGGGACAGGTGTGGTGCGGGGGGCAGCTGGGCCCGGGACGACCGCGTGTGCACCCCGCGGGGCGCTGTGCTGAAGCGATGGCAAAGACGGGTGGGCCTGGCGGGGGGAGACCTGAACATGTACCTCTGCGGGAAAGCCGGGAAGCGTATGCAGTACTTTACTGCTAATCCGTAAATTCATGTTTCTTTCAAATAGCTTCTTAACTAACCAGTCTAAATTGCAGAGAAATTCTCCCACGTGAAGCAAAAGAAAGAACAGTTTTCGCCC